>OY757271.1:6890284-6952816 GCA_963584085.1 Pyrausta aurata | reverse complement strand
CCCTGTATCCTTGAAAATACTAACACAATATAAATTAAATCAGTAATACATCATCGTGGAGTATATTGAAGAAATATAGAAAACCAAAAGCTTCAGCTATTTTATTTATTTTAAGACAGCCGAACATTCTTAAATTGGCCGAAATTCTTAATCTTATTAGACGCACTAGCTAGGATGTTTTGATGCAAATATTTCCTCTGACACAGTGTTGATGTTCAGCTGTTCGTATTACGATACCATTTCGACACCAAGAATATTTTTTCAAGCCCACAACCACATCAAAGTTTTACTTCCATACCGCCCACTCTTTGATAAGGTCCTCCCAATGCGTGAGCCGAGACAGCAGCTCCATGAAGTTCTGCCACAGCTCCGGTTTGACGGCCACGTTCAGGTTGGCCTTGATCCACGTCACAATCAGAGTCTGGAACAACGCTGGTGCGAGGAACCCACCTAGATTAATATTGTGTGCGTTAACATTTGCAATATGTACAAGTTTATAAGCATAGCTATTTGTGAGTAAACGGCAATGACCTCTATGTTACACTAGACAGGCTGTTCAGAACAAACTTTGTTGTACAAAAAATTTAGGCCAGATGGAGCATCTTTCAAAGCGTTGCCATGGCAACTGCCGTTTCGTGAAAGCGGAAGCTGAACAGCGTGTCTAGTATAAAATACACAATAAGCCTATGGTGAGCGGTTACATACCTAACGATTCTTGCTTCCTTTTTGGCGGTACTTTTGTGAGTACAAGCGATGTTATTTGTAAAAGAACCAGTAGGAGCTGTTCCCTGTGGATAGAAACGTTTAAATGTAATAACTTAGAATAATCGTCATTGATGTTAAATGTATAGTTCCTAGATTCTATCCAATAAACAATGAGCCTAAGACTTACAAAAATAGTTATGATACTTTCTTTCTCGCAATTTGACTTCGTTAATTTTACAGATAACAGCATGAATGTATTTACTCCAATTGAAGATTTTTTAAAACATTTGGTCAAATAGCGGCGTGCATGAACCGGCGACGGAAACGCCAGTAACACTTTCGTCACTCGTGTCGTGAACACTTAGAGCGCTTTCACATTTAGGCGACTTTAGCAGCGCGGCAGCAGCGCGACAGTCGCGCTGCCGATAATTTCATACTGTACACGGAAGTCGCGCGGGTCCGTCTCACTATACCCATTACCCATTACAGTGGTAATACTATTCCCGTATTAGCAATGCAAATGGTGTATGGATGTAGTAGGAACGACCCAGTCGCGCGACAGACGCGCTGCTAATGTGAAGGCATCCGCTGCTGCCGCGCCGCTGTCGCTCTAATGTGAAGGCGCGCTCATCTAAACTACAGATAGCATACCAAGAGTTGTCATCCATGGCAACGTGCATGACCATATAGCGGTATATGTTCAGGACGCGCTTGCACGTGTCCGTCTGTTCGTCGAGCAGCTGTTGCTGGCTGAGCGCGCCGGGCGGCGCCACTGGCGATGGTGATGCCAGAAATACATTCGCCGCTTGCGTCATGAACACTTGCAGCACGTTCTGAAAGTAAAAAAAGAAGAATGTATGAAGATGAGATGTAAGTAAAAAGGAAAAGAAAAAGAGCGATGGAATAGAGTTGAAAGATCGTACGAGATAATGAGTAGAGATCATTCACACACAAACCAAATTTGATTTATACCCTTTTATTACCAGGCTATGATACATTCTTTAAGAGAAACTGGCCGTGTGCAATGAGTGCCATGATAAGAGATGGACGGACAGTAGATTTGACTAGGTAATTAATTGGTAAGGGAAACAGACCATGATTGAAGAGTGTCTATAACATCACTAACGGGACTCTTTTAATTATTTAAAACTGAACATATGGCGGGTTCAATGTCAAAAGCTGTCAAACATAGGTTTAAGCGGATTCATTGGTACTTATAATTTTATTTTAATTTTTATTGTGCAAGCATACTGAATATTATAAATTGCACTTGTCAACTGGTAATATATTGCATATAGTTCTCACCTGTAGTCCAGCGCGCACCATCACGTTATCTCTTCCCACGGCCCCCAAGTAGGAGTCATTTCGCAAACGGCGCGGCGGCGCCAGCGGCTCGCCCGGCTGCTCGTATGTGCTTTCCATCAGGAACGGGGGGATTTCCGCCACCTGAGAAACGATATCAGTTATCTGCCACCCACCATTGAACTAATATTACTAGCGTATGGAATTGACGCCACTTGGCATCAACTCATACAAACGGTCTCAAATTCGACATTCAAATTTCAAGGAATACGTCACAATCTTGTCGTCGTATTTGTGACACAATTTTTGCTGTGTATTCACTGTCGGTCACACACTTTATCTGATAGTGCGCCGCCCATCCCGTTCAGTCTTGAGCTTCGCGCTTTATTTCGCTCCACGTCTTCTCTATGTTCTTCGCTTGTCAACTTACAACGATTGTCCGCCGCCAGGTCTGCTTAGGTTGATAGCACAGGAGGACTTAACCCTTCAGGTATGGAATTGTGTAAAGCAATCGTATTCATTTGACAGTTCAAAACGTACAATATGATCTGTCAAACGGCAAAGAACAAAAGGTTTGATAGATCATATCGTACGTTTAGATCTGTCAAATGAATACGATTGCTTTACACAATTACCTCTCAGGTCTAGCCAAAAAAACATTTTCAACCGCAACTCACCCTTTGTTCTCGAGGACAAAAGACAAAAGTCGGGACAAAAGTGCCGACCCGACGATGACCTTAGGGTCCTTATTTGAACACCTGACAAGCGGCCAATAGGGGATCGTCCGGGCTCCAGGAAATCAGGATAATGTGACTCACATTCATCTGTATCCAGTCCTTGTAGAGCGCGATGACGCGGCGGACGGCGGCTGCGTGCGCGAAGGGCAGCAGGAACGCTTGTCGTAACACTTCGATGGTAAAGTCTACGTGTTCGCGCGACGAACAGCACAACACGTCACGGACCACCAACTCTGAGCTTAGCTCCTCGTACATGCCTGATGCTGGAATGTGAATACGTGTTAGAATTTAATGGTGTATCCTGACACTTGTGAAACTAAGTAAAGTACCCCACACACTTGAAAACAAATGATTTCTTTAACTAAATAAGCTAGAGGTTCAAAAAAAAAGTTTTACTCTCTTTCACCATAAAATTAAGTTTAAAATGGAAATCTTTGCCAAGTCCTTAGTATATCTTGTATACATAAAATACAATTTTAAAAGAGTAATACTAGACGGCCAGTTTCACTAAGTTCCCATTAGCGTTATCTAACCACTACTACATACGAAATGACGTTCCATATTTGAAGTATTCTTTGGTTTGTGCTTATTTGTTGATAATGAATCAGGATCTTAGTTTTGCAGGCCAATGTATTTCCTTCCTTATACATAGATAGTAATGTATAATTTAATGTAAAAGAATCAAGACACATGTTCACATGCTTTGGACAGCTTCCATACCTGATTCTAGGCTAGGGTGTGGTGTATTCGAGGCCGAATCATGCGACGACGCTCGGCTCGAATCTGAAGGGTGTCCCACAGTGAAAGACGTCTCTTCCTCGTGGTGCATAGAAGTGGCAGGTGTCGGCGTCCCCGAGTGCGGTGCGTGAGACCCCGTACTGGTCATAGAGGATGGCTGTCCGCCATCGCTGCCCTGCTTCTTCATAAAGTGAGCGTAACTCGCCACCCATTTTATCAGAGTCACGCGGCATATCACAAAGTCGTCTTCTAATATGTTGTGCTGGACAGGCAGTTCTAAAAAAATAACACCGTTAGCCAGTGGTAAAGTAGCTATAATCCATAAAATAAAGATTTATTTATTTATTTGGTACACCAACAGGTTACATATAGCATTGACAAGCATTGACAAAATAAGTAAACTTAAAAGTTGCACCTAGTATGCAACACAATTACACGTGAACAGAGCATTGATTAAATTTTAACAGACTTAGATAATAAGTTTAAAGCTTCATACAAATAGTTAAGATCAAGTCACTTACCGAGATTCGGCTTGTAGAGCGAGTTTTTATGATTGAATTGAGGACAAATCACAGGTAAATAATACAACTTAAACTTTTCCAGTAGAAAAGCGAAACATCTCATCGCTTTTGTGTGCGAGCGATCCCTCCATTGGATTTTCGTGACAGACGTCGCCATGCCGTCGAGAAGGATCTCAAAGAAGTATTTGGTCTCATTATCTACTGGTCTTTCATTGGCACCGGCTGGCAGCAGGGGCTGGATCTCCACTGTCTGTACAGGGTTGAGAGCGTTCGTGTCGTGGAATATCGACGCGGAGACATTCGCTATCTTTCCTATTATGCCAGTGGCAGTTTGTTCAACCACAACTTTTTTCACGTTGTCTGCTGCAGAGCTGAAGTTCGGATGATGCATGATGTCTTCGATACTGAAGTCGCCTGATTCGTGAGAGACGTTTGCGGCCACATCGAAGGGCTTTGTTTTGAGGGGAGACCCTGAGGGCTGTATGCAGGGCTCCGGTAGCCCGGGGACGAGGGTAGCGAACATCCGATGCACTTCGATGGGTGCATTGTCTCCGAGTGCTTGATACCACAATAGGAAATATCTATAATTAAAAATTAGTTTTTTTAATGACATTACTACAGGAAAGCAAGTATACTTTGTGTCTTTACGCTTCTACAGTACCTTATAGCTTCAGCTCTTAATTTTTGTGAATTCCAACTATGGAGGAGTTTTGAAAATATTCTGGTCAATGAGTGCAACTGCCATCTTTTCCCTATCAACTCTGGCAGAAGACATAATACTTTTTCTAAGAGCGACAAAGCTCCTTCCAATTCTTCTCTGCCTGCCTTGTGTACTGGAAGAGGAAATGCATTATTTAATCACAAAATATCAATAACACTTGCAAAGTTAGTGGTTAATTAAGCCAACCACAAACTTAGTAGGCCATACAAATAAATGTATCATGAGGTTTAAGATCGGGCTTTGTGAAACAAACAATTATGTACTTTTAAGTAATGGGAATAGGAATTAATGAATTAAAGTCAATCACCAATTTTTAATAAACTAATACTCCAGATGTAGGACAAGCATCTTGTATAGTGTTAAAGTTATGAATGGGAAAATATATTCATTCATATATCAAAACCTTTTTTTATTATTATCAGTTGCGAGAATAACTTAAGTCCCGATAGTTACTTTTGTTTATGCATGCATTTATTAAGTTAATACTGTGAGACGGATAATCGATTATGGCATTACTACAGTAGACAACATTAGCGTTTGAACAGCACTAGAGCTGTCATATAGATTGTGTTTGATTGTTTTTATTAGGTTGTTATTAATTTTATTTCCTTATGTATATTTTTCTGCATAGATTATTGTGTAATTAATATAATAGGTTATGGAATAAGAGTTCATTATCTTCAGCACATTGAGCTGAGTTATCTGTCAAAGTACTAACTAATAATTAGTATTTAATTTTCAGATCCTGTAAGATTTAGAAACAGAATAAATATTATTAAATAAATAGCTGCAGTGAATTGCAGCTCTTTTCTTTGTAGTCAAATTATTCATATCTATCACAAAGTTAATCCATCCAGAGTATATTATTAAGAAGTATAAAATTTTGACATCAAAATTTATGAAAACTTTAAATAACAAACTTGTGATAAATTTGCTTATACATTTTCTGTCTAAATTAAATACTTGAAGAAATTAGCATTTTCTGGGTGGCTTTGTTATAACAGTTTCGACAGGTTTTTATTATTTGACTTATTTATTGGTGAATATTATTATATTTTCAAACTAAAGTGCAATAACAGCAAATCCAGTGCCCATGGATAAGCAAGCTCTATGATATATGATAAGATAGCAACATCTACCACATGACAGATTACTATCAAGTACTATGACTATGATTGTAGCATACAGATAAGAATGGAAATGATGTTTCATGATAAATCAAACTCTTTTGATATGCCAAATATACCCATAACTCACCAAGATGGAATGGTAGCTCTGTTTGGCAAAAAGAAAAAATAACAAATAAGTTTAAATGCCAATTAGTAAACAGAAAATAGATGGTTATATAAAATTTTATGATCTTGAACTTGATAATTGACTAAAAATACCTCAGACAGAATTAATATTAACTGGGTGGATCACTGGATTTCTTAACAGATAGTATTGAACAGTAAGAAATTCTAACATGAAGATTTCTATTATCATATTGAGACATCTCTATTTTGTGCATTACCTAAAGTAGTTGTAAGATGTCTAAATATTAGTTTAAAATTGTTTACAACACACTTTAATCAAATAAAGGCAATCCAAAAAAAACATCTATAAGCTGTACAGCAAGAAATGTGTTTTTGTTTAAAAAATAATATTTAATGATGAGGAAAAGTTGTGGGTCATACCTCGTTGCCGCAGGTTATTTTCTGCTTGTATAAAGTTGTCATACAGGATGAAGTACACATGGCTGAAGTTGTTCTCAAAATATGTTTTCGCTTCATCAGCATCGAAATGGTCTGTAAAATAGGAAAAAGATGTGTTTCAACACTGCATAAGCTTTAAGTCACATTGGGAATTGATAGGTAATAACATAGAAAATAGGCTGGTATAACTCCTTTGATGTTATACAACTGTACATATCATCAATTAATGCAGATAAATTGCAAGTTTTTCCCATCTTCTTCATCATACACGCGCTGTGAGCCGAGACTTAACAACTACAGTTATTCTCAGCTAATTAGCATGTAACACATAAAGTAGAGTTCTGGACTAACCATTTTGAGTATATAAGATACGCAATATTGCTTATGTTCAATAACAGCGGAATAATGGTATATTATGGGGAAATAGCTTACCTAGGACGATTTTTAGATGTTTTAGTCGAGTCGCAGAATCCTTTTTAGAATCTTGTATTTTAACCGTCGATTTTTTGACATCTTGATGAGATTTCTTGGTAAACATGTCGGTAATAGTATTATATCGTTCTAACACACATCTTTTTTCATTTCAGACGGTAAAAAATTATAATTTTACATTGTTTTCTTGAGTTTTCACTCCCATTTTGACATTTCATTTACACAATTTCAAGTTGACGTAAACAGCTAAACCATTTTTTTAAGCGTGTGTCAAAGACAATCAATTTTATACAGCCAATGTGTTAAGTTCAAAATAACGTTATTGTTTGAATATCTATCCATAACGTTATTATTAACGCTATGGTTGAGCTAATATACTCAAAGAGCTAATAGTACACTGTACAAATAATGAGCGTGCAGTATTACAGTAATATATTAAGTAATTTTATATTATTTTTAAATATTAGTTATAATAATGCATAAGGACCATCTCGGTCCACAAATTTTTACTACCTTTATATAGGTTTTTTTTCACCTTGCTGTACCCTAACCGGGTGTGCACATGTAGCGAGCGATATCAATTTTGTAATTAATTGTGTAGTTTTTGCAATAAATTATGAAATTACCATTTTTAGAGAAAGTTCAATGAATGACCACTTCGATTTAACTCTTAAAATTACATGCTGGCCTAATTAACATAAGCACTTGGTGACTGGTGTCATTTACAGAGAGAGGCATAGGTACAGTAAAACGGGATAGTAATTTTATGAGTAAATAAAACTAACGGCACGGGCGCCATCTTGAATCACGAGCTAAACCATAGCGAAACGAAAGGATAATTTATTTATATAAGATAGGTAATATATAGAGAATCCTGAGTGAAGCGACAGCGAGGGATTAAGCTCGCCTATTGCCGTGGTGAATACTGCGCTATTCATTGTTTTTGCGAATCAATAATTGTATTTATAGATTATCTAGTAGGTAGATAAGTTCTTACTATTTTTCTACTTATACGCACGCAATGCGCTGTATTAATGTGGCTGTCACTTCCATAGACTAATAGTAGATTATTCACCCAAGGCGTTAAATGGTGTCTTTCGGCGCGGGCGCCACCTTGAATCACAAGTTCACAAGCGAAGCGTGAGGATTGCCAAGCCAACGGGCTTACGCCCGAGCGTAAGCGAGGGAGGTTATAGAAAATCCTGAGTGTAGCGACAGCGAGGGATTTAAGTTCGCCTAAGACAAAGACACCTTTATGGCTGAGGTAAATAATCTGCTTTTCACGCTTTCTGTGAGGCAATAAAATTATGTTAACTAATAAGTCGGATGTATGCAACGGTGTGCTACGACGATGCGCTGTATCAAATCATTCCAAAAAATAAATGTACACATCAACTGAAATTAGCTGCCCATCCTTGCTTATAATAATAAGTAATTTCAAATATTATTGCACAAATAATTACGCAATATTTTTTCTGATACCGGCGCGTGGTGGCGTTCAATTTTCGAACTATCTCCCCTTCGCTGGGTGATACTGCAGGCGAATTGTGTTGTTTGTTTGTTGTGCCACATTACCGAACCGACTATCGCGTAATGAATTTTCATACAATTTTTCGGCCCGTGAGCCGAGATGAGGCACTTTAAGTTAACATTACATGACATTTTATAATTGAACTTTGCCGATCAGATAGCGTGAAATGTATACTGGTTACTTCATTTACACAAAAACGATATTTTTTTTAATCTGAAAATAACTGTTTCGAATGGATTTGTCAACAAATCAAAATGATTTTACGTAACATTTTCTTACAACCCTTTTCCTTTCCCTAATTAATTACAGACACCATTAAGACAAAACATTCATTTTGTTAATTTGATTAATTATTATGAATTATGATCTCTGTGGTGCAACCTCGCGCACACTGCGTTGCATACACATACGACACATGCATACGAGCTCGTCTTCTAAATTCAAATCTCATTACAGTTACTCATGGGCCAAGATGGCCAAGATAGATTTTCATACAATATTTTTTTTGAGAGAAAGAAAAAAAGAAAAGCTTTAATTGATTAAGGACATCACAAACACACACATACACAAACAGACAAACGCTCACAAAAGTCTACAAAAAAAACGAAAGGCATAAACACAAATATTACAAACTATACATAAAAATGCAACAGATAGTTATACTACTCAAATGCCAGCCAAGCAGTGCGTATGTGTGTCGGTGACGTCGGAACCAATAGGACCTCACTCAGCATAAGCCAGGTCCTCTAGAGGACCTGACGCTGGTTTTCAGTGGACCCTGCCGAGTGAGGTACACGGACGCCAGAAATTGACGCCAACACAACGTTGCTAAATATATACTTACGATACATTAAAAAAAAATTTTCGTCCCGTGAGCCGGGTCACTATAAGTCAACATAACGTGACGTAAAATTTAACATAATAATGGAATCAGGCGTTAAGTACTTACTCTGCGGAAATCCATTATTATGTTGAATTTTGTAAATTGCAGTGAAAAAAATATTGATAAGTACTTAATTTTATTTTATTTAAAAATGAAAGTGCTAAAGTGGCAAATAGAATATGTCATTCATTACAAGTTTGAGAACCTAATGTACTCAAAATACAATAATATTTACTGTACCCACACCGTGCAATCTCTACCAGCCTTGCATTTGGGCGCGAAATTGAAATGATATAGATAGTGCCATCCACGACGGCGCGCCCCACCACTCGTCCGAATCGTTGATAGTACATGTGTGCAAGCTATTTCCAACATTTGAATTTAATTTGGAACATCATAATGACTTAAGAATGACAAGCACACTACAAAAAATACACTCAAAGGGAAAGATGCTCTACTTAGACTTAGGCATGGTTAGCTACTAGACGAATGATAAAAAATTAAAAAAATGCACCAGTAACATTTTTACTATTGACGTAAACGAAATACGTAAGAACGTTTTATAAATAACATTAAAAAGATTAAATTATATCTTTATAAGAGAACTATCAGATTTTTCTTCGTACACGTATGTCTTACTCGGCGTAATGTTTTGGGCATTTCTACAGAAACGACTGATTGACCTACTGGAGCAAAAAAACTACCCTTAAAATTGAATAACGTGTCTCAAAAAAATCACACGTATTTATACAACTTTTGGCCTGATGGAGAGCATATCAAAAAGACCACCAGGTTGTACATATGGCTTTAAAAAAATCTGGAAGTTCAAAAACGGGCAGAATTTTGCCTAAAATGGAGTGTCCGGTTTCCAGAATTTACTCGTTTTTGTTTCATAACTTTTAAAATAAAGACTTACTCATTATTATTTCTACATTCCTGTAACAAGGGATAAATAATGAAGCCATAACAGTGTTTATATTGATTCTGAATCCTTTAGTTTTGATACAGTGACACATTAAAATATTGTCCGAGGGGTGTACCTCAATTCGGTGAAATTTACTTTTATTTACCTATAGCACTATCTACGCTTATTAGAAACGGTTACTATGGATTCCCGCCATCTAACCGTTGCGCCCGAGCGTCCGAGCACTATAGACGGTGGACTTGTTGCGTTGAGGAGCAATTTTCAGAGGTTCGAAATCATTCGGTGTTTTTGGTTTAGGGTAATTTCTCAAATCGGTGTGCCACTTAAATTATGTTTCTGAAGTATTTTTGGAGATTTGTGCTAAAATTATTAAGTGTTTAACTGCAATTTGCCGTTACATTTAGTTAAAATTACTGTTACTCATAATATTTTTGAGTAATTTTATGTATTGTGATATTTTCTCAATTCCGTGGATCTCAATTCCGCTGGAAAATGGGCACCGAATTGAGATTTTACTGTGATATTATGAATTTTGCTAATAGGAACTATTCATTTATTTCATAAAACGATTCTGCTGAAGATTGTGTATGGCACTGTCTTATTTTTTCTAAGACTTAGGCCAATTTTAGTAAAACTCTCTTTCTCACAAACTCACAATCCAATAAACAGATTGAAAAAGTGTAGACACAAAACTACTTCTTTTTAAACTTAAGAGTTTGGCTCTTGTCGGTGGAGCAATTGCCATTATTTTCTTTTTTTTGCCTTTTTCTTGTCATCCTGGTATGACATGACATTTACTTTTTCCCTTACTTGGTCAAAATAACTTCTGCTAGGTCTTCTTCATCCCCTCATTCCTTCCACTTTCAAAAATTTCAGATAGGCAAAATAAATGAATTGACGGTTTTATGTATTAATGGCAATAAATAGAGCAATAAAAATACACTTGAACAAAGACCTATCCTAAGTTCTATCAAAAAAGACACATCATCATCATCATTATGAAAAGGACGTCCACTACTGAACATAGGCCAACCCTACAGCTTTCCACAGCGACCGATCACTAGCGTTCTGCATCAAGTTTAATCTTGCAATCTTTACAAGGTAGTGCCAATTTATTATAGTGACATTTGTATTTAAATTTAAATTTAATTAATATCAAAAAGTGACATTCCTTTGTTTTTAATTTAATTTAATCTAATTGTAATTTTAGTAAAGTGTTAAGTAACTTTATGGGTGTAATTTGCCTGAAATAAATAAATGATTATGATTATGATTACTGCGTCTTTGGTTCTCCAATCTAGAACTTTTCTGCCTCAACGACCATCAGTTCTTCGCGCTATGTGCCCTTTTCATTGCCACTGAAGCTTACTAATTTTAAGGGCTACGTCCTTTACCTTAGTTTTTCTATGTATCTCCTCATTTCTGATTAGTTCTCGTAGAGAAACACTGAGCCCTCTCCATCACTCGTTATGTGATTTTGAGCTTCTTTATAAGGCCCATAGTAAGATACCATGTTTCGGATCCATATGTCATCACACACCTCCGGTATGCCAATGATATAGTCGTTGTGGCAAAGACGCTAAACAACCTTGGCACTATGCTCGAAGAAATGGATGAAAAAGACGAAAATCATGTCGAGCTCCCATAGTGTATACTTCAGTATCTGTTGGGAACTAAATTTTTAAAGTTGTTGACGAGTATGAGTCTACATGGGAATAGTAATCCAATTAGGTAGGTTAAACTTTGAGAAAGAGGTCAATCAACGATTCCAACTCAGCTAGGCAGCGTTCGGGAAATTGTGCAAAAGTATCTTCTCGTCTCAATTACTCTAGTGTCGTAGGAAGACGAAAGTCTTCAACCAGTGTTTGTAACCAAACATAAATAAAATGTTGATTAGATTTTTTTGTTCATATTTCAAACAATCAATAAAGAAAGGCACAAAAACCTGAAATAAACCATTACCGATAGTCCAGCAGTTATTTAACAAAACGCTTTAGGTATTTATTATTTTGGTCATTCTAATACATTATTTTTTATAAGGTTACATCGATTCTCAATTCATTTTCTCAATTCGGTGCTTTCTCAATTTGGTGCTTAACTTTTCTCATTAACCACTCAACAAAATTAAGGCAAATAGTTATTTTTAGATTCAGGGTAGGGTAAACTTAATTTTATATTATATAAATTACTTAAAAAAGCAAATTACAAATCAACCACCGAATTGAGAAAAAAAGTACCCTTCTGTAGAAATGCCCTTTTATAGCCTTCCCCTATAAAGTGTATCCCGGTAATATTAAAAGAACCACATGGTATTTTATTTATTTAAAATTGTTTATGGTGTTTAAGTATGTAACCATTATATTTTTTAAAGTAAATTTACAGACAGTAGGTTATACTAGGTTTATTTTTTAGTACAACATACTGGGTTTTCCTTGACATTTTAAAAAATAATTAAAGCAGAGCCACTTTCGTGACGAGTCAAATTTTTGAATGACGGCCGACTCGCAACTGACGCGCGTGTCACACCCCGCACCCCGCGCCTTCCTCAATCAAAAATAGAGTGGGGCGCGCCTTCGTGGATGGCACTATACTCATTACGGGTTTATGAAAAGGCACAAGTAAGTAATTGAAATCGGGATGTCCTTGGCACTTATTCATGAGGAATTGACCTCATTATATTAATATAAAATACTATTGTTAAAAACGGTGAAACATAAAGCCCCTCTTTAAAATGAATAAAATTAATAAAACTTTCTCATCGCGGTTCAACGCACCTCTGTATCGACGCAAAAAAAATTATACAGAGATACTCGGGTGTTTGGTATGTATACCCACTCATTTTTTATCGCAAACTTGTTTTGAATTTGTTGTGTGGATGACGTCGTGCGGTCATCTGTACTGTACTGTACATAATCGGAGAGCCCACTAGTTTGCCTCAAGATTCGTAATTGCACAAACGTTCAGCATGTTCTCGCTTATTTATTCCTCTACATAATCTAGTCAATGTGGTGTTTATCTCCATTTTGAAGTGACCGTGATCTTATTGTAGTAAAAAGTTAATTTTAGATCGAATAACTTACATAATGAAGTACATAACTAGCGTAATTGTTGGATACCTGGTTTTTGCCGCGACTATCGCTCAAAACAATGACACAAAAAATTCGATTGGATTCCCTGAAATAGAAGAAGATCTCAATTCAAAGAACAAAGAGGTAAGTTATTTATTGATATCATTCCTTCGTACACACATCTTTTATCTACTTACGTGCTTAGCTTACCCAAATCTTTTTAGTAAAATGTTTTCCTTGTCCAATTAGATAAAGTTAACGCATGTATTATTTTATAACTCCTACAGTAATGGAGTACATACCCAGATCAACTGGGTGCTCATTAAAACATTCACAGTTCAATAAAGTTTAGATAAATAAATAAACATGTAGGTTAGCCCTCCGTTCGCTTTTGGTATGACAAAAGCATGAATGCAATCATTTCTGCTTAGCCCAAAGGTATGACTGGTAGAGAATGCCATACGGCATTAAGTCCACCTTTTGTACAGTTTTTGGTTGTGCAATAAAGTATAAATAAATAAATTACTATGTAGCTCTAATACCACCTAACTTAGGTAGGTTTGTAGGCATCTCGTGGTAGAACAGTATAACATTAAGGTTCGGATGTACACTCGTATTCTATTATTGAACATAAAACACAGAGTTCAAACATGTTTGTTTTGAATATTGATAAGCATTTACTTCACACTATTTTCATTTACTTGATTATGTCCAAGATAAATCAGAATCACGACCTCGCCAGCACAAATCGGTCGTTAAGTTTATTTTACGGATATTAACTACCGGTGCTCTGTTTAGTCTGAAACTATCTGAAATTATCAACATTATTTTGTTAATGGTAGATGGATAGCAGTTGTAGCGTGAAAACTCCTTTATATTTTGAAGGAATTAACAAGGTACTTACGAAATAAATGTTTATATCACTGTAAATTCATGCGTAAGGTTCGATTATGAAATCATTTAAGTATATTTAGAAAAAACAGAGCCACCAACTTATGTTTGCTTACATAACAATACTTTATTATTGGCTTATACGCGGAGTGGCTATACCACGCGATGGAGTCATAAAATATAGGGAGTCAAAAGGAGATGGTCAATTTTCGGTGTAAGGAAGAGGAATGAATTTCCGGTTCTCTTTACCTATTCCGGTCTAAGAAAAGAAAGTTTTATAAATTAGCTTGGTTCCGGTGCTGGAGTAACGGTCTTTTTAGGGACTTATTTGGTTCTAACATGTTATTTAACTTTTCAGAATCGGCAGCCTGTGTACATGCCATCCACATGTGGAGAAAACGAATTATTTTACCCAGGCGACCAGAAGGACGATTGGATTTGTGATTGTAGACCAGGTAACGAAATGAATGATCTCACCATAATTACTTAACTAAGTACCTATAAATATGCCTACTCATATAAAACTTCACCGACAAGAGCGATGATGATGATGGTTTAATGACCCATAATTGTCCTGCCTTCGTCTCTGAGATTTAATTGACAATTAAATAAATTAAATCTCTTCGACGAAGTCTGAACAATTTGGGTCTTTCCCGTTAGCTGACAAACCATAAGTTGGTTCGAATTAGGTATATTTTCTAATTCTTCTATAGTAAATTATAAGATTGGATTCTGACGAAAAGCTTCACAATATCCATCGATTTGATTCATAGCTGGACTTCATCCTGATTATAGACAGAATGGATCATAAAATATCATTGCTTGTCATGAATAGATCCACAAGATTATGTAGTATTAAAATGCTCAAATCAAGTGATAAAACAAGCAGCTGAAACATCTGAAATTGATACTTTAATTTTGATTTTTTTTATTAGCACGAGCATATTTTTTCAGCATACATCTACCACCCAGGATCGGACTCTTGCTGGGGTGCATATCACCGTGGACCCTGCCCATTCGGGCAGTACCTAGTACTGCCCAAGGGGTCGGTTATTCCCGTGTGTGAGAAAAATCCGTGCAATGCTGATCAGTTTGTGTACTTGGGTGGGCGCTGCGAGCGTCTGGGGTCCATATCAGCATGCACCAATTTGTACCCTAAAGTCGCAGCTGTTGGCGTCAACGCGACCACGTTAGAAGTTGAATGTGTTTTGTTGAACCTCGAGAACAGGTTCGGTGAAGAGCGAGTTGATGCACGGCCGTGTCAACTAGGATCCAAGCTAAATGTTACTGGAAAATGTGTATAATAAAATATTTTTAAGGATGGCTTATTATTTTTTGTTTTTTAAGAAAACACTTTCATTTTCCCTAGAAAAAACGAGGTTTTCATTACTAATGGTTTTTTGATGAAAGTAAAAGTATTATCAAATACATAATGTTATATTGTATGTAATGTTTAATGTGATAATGTTTTTCATGACTTTATTGGACTAAAATGATGTGGCTTCGATGTTTATTATTCATCCATGAAAAGTGCTTGCCCTGCAGCCATAACAGTAATGAGTTCACGATTAGTATTGGTTGGCATTAAAGATTGATTATACCGTCCCATGGCTACCCAAAAATAAAAGTAATTACGATATTTAGTCGTGAGTTACCGAGGGGTTGAGCCAGTTGAACTGTGGAAAACGAAAAACGCGTTCCACACGGTAACCATGGTAACCTTTGTGCCTGCAACTGTCACTGGCGTTTATTTACCAATTAGTTGATCGGATATGGAGTTATCCACAACACGTCTCAATTTCGATTTTCGTAACGAATTTATTAGCTTTTCTAGCGCAAACCCAGGCAGTTAATATGGTGGTGTCAAAAAATAGTGACAAAATTGTGTAACCAAAATGTGCTGTGTTTACAAGTGAAACATTATTTTTAGGTAAGTAATAAAACTTATTTTTAGTTAAAACATTCTGATAAAGTAATAAAACTAAAAATATATTTAATTTGCAATATAAAGGTTCCTCGAAAGTTTGAACTTTAGGAGAACATTGCTAAAACTGATTAATGTAAACGTAGCCCAATACAAAATAATCAAATAATAAATCATAATACGTATAGTTCGATTACTCGATAAATCGATTTGGTCCCTAAAATGCCAAAAAAACTTTACAATTTTATGCTGTAAATCTGAATTTAATATTCCTAACTGTAAGTTTGGATAAATTTTTTAGAATGGAGTATCAAATAAGGCCAAATGGGTAAATGCAACAATTTTCTAGTCAAGTAAACGGCTTGCAAGCCTTTACGTTATGGTAATCGTTAGAGACGTTTTTTAATTAACATAAAGCGGCTAAGCTTCACGAGTTAGTACGACGACCGCTGTGATCGTTTAATTTCCATAATCGCGACGGGCGCAAGCTTGCCCCTATCGCGATCAATCAGTGACCCAGATTTGCGCCCTGACCACCGCCAATAAGTTACTCCGATTAGCCCGTGAGCTGTGACCTTCGCCGCTTTTACCGCCTCATACGGCTGCTGGCTGACCGCAATCTTACTCCAGATTTCCAAAATTTATGACTTATGTGACACATTAGGTGAGGCGAATTGGAAAGCTTAAATCCAGGTTAGACTTCGGGCTTTCTCCTTTTGTAGGTAACGAACCAATAAGTGTAGCCTTTACGGTCTTTGATTGTGCCACATTTACCGGCTAGCCCGGCTTCCCCCCATACGATTCCCCGGCATACGAGATCGTATTCCAAATTCAAATATCATTACAGTTTAGGGCCAAGATGGATTTTCATACAATATTTCGGCCCGCGAGCTCGGCACTTTCAGTCCATATTACGAGACATGAACATTGCCGAGCAAGGAGTGTGAAAAAACCCTGACAATGCGACCCGTATGCGAAGCGTCAGTCATTTGGTTTCTGCAACCAATATTTCATTCATATAATAGAGTTATGAGATACTCAATTTCACATACCTGATCCAGATACCTGCGCAGCTGCGTCCTGCATGTTTAGAGCCAAAGATTTTTTTTTCATTTTTCAATATTAATTTATTTGCAGAAAATACATAGTAGTGTTTCACATAGTTAAATATGTACTACATATGCACACCCGGAAGGTTAGAGCAAACATCTAACTATTATTAACTTAAAAATTGCACAATTTATATATAGATACTGGAAATAGTATATTAGGTACCCCACTTTAATATATGGGGCAGCGCAGTTACCAACTTTCTATGAAAACTTTTATGATCTTAATAATTTAATAACAAAAGGGTCTGAAGTAGCTCTGTGATGATAGAACATGATAGTGCCATCATAATATATAGTGTGTCCCTGGTTAAAGTGAAATCCGGATAGGAGGTGAAAGTAGACCGATTTTTTTTTCAATATTTAAGCTTCTATTTGATCAATAAATTTCTCATTTTTTGTACCGGGACGCTACGTGCAAGTATGGCGATTGCTTTCGAAATAGTTGGTCTAATTCGATGAATAATAAAAATGTGATAAGCCAAATACATAATAAAGACGATGAAATAACTATAGTTGGCAAAAGGTAGCTTCAGGCCTAAAACTTTTCTAAAAATAATAATTTTAGTATGGTTTTTAAACCATCGCTGAATTTAAAAAAAAAACAATACTAGAAAATTTTATAATTTGTCATGATTTCATATAATTTTACTTTTTAGATACAGTATTTAAAAGTTGACCATTGTTGGCGTCACCTCTAAGGTTGAAATATAACTGTTTGTATTATGTTACGTATTTGCTCCTCCTCCTATCCGAATTGCACTTCAATCAGGAACACGCTATTAATTGCTGAATGTACCTTATGGTGGTGTGGTAGCAAGTAACCCTGTAATCTCTTACGCTTTACAAGACAAGAGCTGGTCAATCTAAGCTTCAGGCATGCGAGCCATGACACGTCAAATCCTGACGTGGACACGGGGCAAATATCGGCGGAACTAGGTCGATACACGGCCTACTTTGCACATTAATTACGCGCTTTACTTTACTTATAAAAATAGCAGGGTTCACAGTAACCTATTTTGCACATCATTAGTTTTCCATCATTAGCGAACATTCATCATACACTCCGGTAACTGTAAGTAACCTATTACGACACGGGTAGTACCAATACCACACTAACTACGAGGAACTTTTAACTTTAACTTTTTATTCACTGCTAGTGAATAAGTCAGTATACCATTGTCAATACCATTGCTGCTGCATTGATAGAGTATTACTCGATTATCGCCGAAGGATGTAAGAAATAGTTTAGGCCGTCGTTTTACCGCCTTACAAATTAGTAGCTTAATTCTTGTATTAACTAAGTGTGGTTTAATGAATCAAGACAAGAGCGATTGTCATTTAATTTCCACGTAGTAAATTACGTTGTCTGTGACCCGTGTCTTTTAATAAGATTTTTTTTATATTATTATGATATTTAAAAAAAATGATTCTTTTTTCTCATATTTGAAAGTCTAGCCAGCTAGACAGCTACACTGAACTAACAAAGATATCGTGTGCTTATACCGTAAGGGTGGCGAGTGCGCTTTAGAAACTGTCACTTATTTGCTAATACAGTTTGTACTTGCATTTTGGCAATCTCAAAGGGGAAGAGGGAGACTGTGTAAGGTTAAACAGTTTTACAGGACAAAATTGTATTCAGTGCATGCAGTACATTATGCTGTGTATTTGTTGATCTAAGAATTAAGTACGAACTAATTTTATAAATATACAAATATAATGTGGTTGAAATTTAAGAAAGCAACACTTCCCTTTATCTTTTTATCTACCTGGGATTGCCACGTGCACAGTTCTATCGCCGTTGGCTATAACTTGACAGTTTTGAATGTAATGTCGCTGCGCGTAGTCTTAGTAATAACTATTTTTACAACTTCTCGACCGACGACGGATTTAAGGTAGTACTGTCAAACATTGAGTTACAAATCGTACAAAAATCGCGTAGAGAGCATTTATTGTTTTGTAATACTTATAATACAAAAATGCTTTAGCAAAGAAGGAAAGATATATCAAAGTGTTCAACGTGCTCAAAATATAATAAATTCAAATACTGATGCAAAACAAAAATAATACGACGAGATGCAAATTTACATTGAGTGCTGTCACCGCTACCAAGTCATCAAGTGAAATATTGCAAAGTTGAGATAACTCCTTTTGTCTCTGTCCTTTTGTAAGTTATACTCATTTAAAAAAAACGGTTGTTCATACTACTCAACATTATCCGATTATATTGAAACGAATAATATAATTTATGATTTTAAGTGAATATGATGACTGACTGTATAGCATAAACGATATTTCTAATCATATTGTAGGTCTAGGTATTCATACACAGCCAAATGATACTCAAAACAATGAGTATTCAACGTAAATTTAATAAATACCCAGCATTCTTAATAAACACCGGTAAATTAGGTATAAATCAATTTTTACCTACCGGGTGGGAATAAATTGGATAAATATCCACTGTATTTTTACCCACCCGCCCATCTATAGGTATGTCTGGATTACTGTCTACTAAAGTGTTAAGAGCTATCATAGAGAACATCTGGGCTACCTTAGGTCATTCTTATCAAACGTATAATCCTAGGCGAACAGATGGTTTAGCCGTTTTGTATGAAGTGGCCACGGTTTTTTATCAGCCAAGTTTGTGTTATGAACGAAATCGTCAATCATCACATGTTCGTAATAAGATCGCGTTAATCCTGATACACGATCTATACCTAGAAGTAGGTGACACGTTTACACTTTTCACTTTCTCTGAATCAACTGGAGTTTATTAGCTTAGTTCCTCACTTAGGTAAAAACTAGTTACTACCAAGACCATGCCTAGTGTTAGACTCACAGCCGGTTTCACGTTTCGCCAAGCGTTCGTTACGTCCATTACGAAATGTCGATTTTGTCGTTGGTTAATGCTTATTCTGTTGATGGTGAAAGCGATCCTTAGACGTATGCTAACATACTCGTATGTCTTGATTAAAAGTAAACATTTGAAAGTCATCATAGGATCTTTCACGTATCACAGGCGTTACTTTTTTTTAATTCATTAAACAATAGATGAGGTGCCAGCGATTTTGGTTCGTGTGGTCTTCTTCTTAGCGTGTCGATGGAAACCCATGGAGGAATTACAATCCATATGGAGAAATTACATCGTAGCAGCCCAGAATTCAGCCACTTGTATTGCGGATCGACTGCAGTTCATTAAATCCGCTGGCGTGCAGGTGTTGGGGCACGCCGGGCACGATGTTAACGCCAAGAAGAAAGTGCACTCGCGGAACAACTAACTGCGTCGCCTAACTAACTACCACCAAATAGGGAACTACGCCGCACGTGCTGCGGACATTGAGATAAATACTAATAAATACTCGCCTTCTCAGCTGGCGAGTACGCATCCCCTGTTTGGAGCCGCTCCGCTCATGCCAAGCTAGTGGATGTAGCCCTAAATGACACCTGCATCACTGGTTGTCTTATAGTGTGGTTAAGCGCCAGAAACCTTGACCATAGGTGTTTGGGTCCTGTCGATATTTAAATAAAAAGCGGACTGTATAATTTTATAGGTTGCTGTAATTTCGCCTTCCTTATTACAAAAAAATAAAAATACGCGACAGTGAATATGACCGGCGACGGTGGGTTCCTAAAGTCGAGTCTAGAGCATTCGCTGCGCGCGCTCGTGCTCGTGCTCGTGCGGGGTCGTGCAATATCGTCGGTGCTCGGGGCTTTCCGCCGGCGCTCCCCTCTTGCGCCCGCGCGCGTAGAATGATGATGTACGCAACAATAGGTTTAGGTTCTAGCAGCTAGTTGCGTTTTGAGTTTAGTTAGTATAAATACATACATTGCTGATTACCTACCTTCGATAGGATCATATCACCACTCAAGTTTAAAAGGAAGCAAATTATTAACTTAAGTACCGATAAGATTTCCATTGTTAGCCTAAATAAATCTAGGGCAGTAGGTCAGATTTGCTTCAGATCATCGGCGAACTACGGAAAAGCACGAGAAAGGGCTCCTTTTAATTTCTCAAGTAGGCCGCATGTAAATGTGCGTCACGCAACGAAACACAAATATTGTTTGCTACTACTATTTTGTACAAAACAATTCTATTAGCTTTTACAGCAAGCATTAACATATTTAAGATGCCATAAATAATATGGTTATAAATACACTTGGTACTAATAAAAGTACCTAACGCAACGCAATTGTGTACGTAAGAAGTACTATGGTGTGGTGTGGAGTAGTTTGTTTATGGTAGAAAAGTACTGTCCCTTGGGGAATCACTACGGCATACTTGTTCCTACTTTCCTTTTAAAATCTATGTTTAACACGTTCCGGGACACTACTCCAGACACAACAGTTGTTTTATTGTTTTCACGCCAGTAGGCGGTTACTGTCCCGGAACGTGTTTAGACTAATATAATAATCTATCTATTATTCTAACTATACTAAAAAAAGCTGAAGGTTTGAATTAGCTAATTTTAATGGTTTGAATTAGCTAATCTCAGAAACTACTAGTCCGATTTCCGATAAGAAAAAATAAATTTCTGTTAGATAGCTTAGAGATATACATACATATTTTACTCCTAAAAGTCAGTTTCTACTATTCTTTTTTCACCATAATACAATGGCAAAGGAGCTTTATTTACATACAAGTATTTTATTAGCAAATGTGCTTAGATTTACTTACTTCTTTTGTTGGTACAAAAACCAAAGAAATTAATGCTTTACGTACAACTCCTTTTATTTGAAAATTTGTTTGAAAATGGGTGTTGTTGATACATACTTACAGCTTTAAAATAAAGTAGTCAAATTCCAATAATTTCTATAGGTATTCTTCTTCTTCAATTTAAGTGCCGCGCTCTTGTCGGTGGAGTAATCTCCATTCTTTTCTCCTGCCTGCTTTTATCTTGACTTCCTGATACGACATGACATTAACTTTCTCCTTCACTTGGTCAAAATAGCTTATCCTAGGCCGTCCTCTTCCCCTCCTCCCTTCAATAGGTATTACACGATTGATATTCGCCTCTAATTTATTGTTGATAACTGAAACTAAAAGCACTCAGATCGTGTAACTACGCAACATGTGGTCGAATTCAGGGTCTTGTTTTTATTTTCGATCCACTTCATGTTTTAAAGTATACCTAAATCAGTTACCCGTTTTGAGGAAGCACGATCATTATTCTTTGGTGTAGCTTAGCAGTCAGAATGTTTGGTGACGAGTCAGTTAAAACCTATACTACATATCAAAATCAAACAATATGACTGCTATAAAGTTTTGTAAGTTTTTGATTTATCATGATCACGACCGTATAACTTATTCCTAGGTTTCCAGTGTTTTAAATTATGTTTGTTTGATTATAATCAGTGGCGGGCAGGGTGGCGGGCTGACGTCACGCACCCCCTCGCCGTTACACGTTATGGTGCCCAATCTGTAGCCCCAACCCTTGCTTCACCACCGCCTAATAGCCACCATAACAAAGAACTACCAGCCAAACTTGACCCCCATAAATCATAAAAGTAAACCAAAAACGCCAACAATCAACAGCTCAAGTTATTCCGGTCACCTTGAACAACCAAAAACATGAGAGACTTCGACTAACTCTTGATATTTCATGATTGCATGGCGTTACAGCTGAGTGTTGTGATGACTAATGGTGGGGAGAACACGCTCGCAAAGGTACCATTGATTTGTCCACCTCAAGGTTAACGATGTTTTATCCCACTTCTAGGAAAAGCTTTGTTAGTCATTTGGAATTATAAATAAGTGATGATGAAATTTGAGTTTGGCTCTTGTCGGTAGAGTTTTTACCATAATTCCAAATAAGGGAAGATAGTGTGATGGTTTCCCTCTTGCCTTCCACGCACACAATAAGTGCTTAACCTTAAGTGTCATGTAAATTCCGAAAAACAGGGAGTTATAATGAATTACAAACGTTTTACTCATATGCAAATGATTCTTGGAAAAAGGGGTAAAAAAGCATACAGCATTGTTAACACATTCTCAAATACCGAACTTCCTTCCTGCTAAATTCATGCCTTGTCAATAATACATTTGGACCGAAAACCAATTTCGTAATAAGAATAAACGAAACGGTGACCTGCTTTTGTGCACTGAGGTAATAGATGTGTAGCGTAGGGCGGGCGGTTGCGTGTCGCCCTCCGCCCAGCGCCGCCTCTGTCCGAGCGGCCAGTCGGAGCCGCGCGCCCTCCGCGCCCGCTCGCCCGTCCGAGCTCACTGCTCACCCGGCACCCACCACTCGTCCTCACACATGCCGCTCTAAACTCTAAACCCTCTGTTATGGACAAGCGCGCCGCCAGTGGCCGGGGCGAGCCCATCCCGAGCATCCTCAAGAAGCCCAAGGGCCGCCGCAAGGGTGACCTGGTAGACAAGAGCACTAAGATCAAGCGCGAGAAGGTGGAGGGCTCCAAGAAGGGAGGTGATGCCGGCGCTCCACTCCCGCAGGGCTGCACGCCTCTCATGTACGCCTGCCAGCAAGCCGACTACAAGGCTGTTGTCGACAATCTCAATAAGGACGTGAGTGTATCATCACCATGGCCAGATACATATGTCATGAGCTTGTCGCTTTGTTAGCAAATCATAAGCCAAACAACAACCCGACCGCCTTAGTTGACATATTTATGTAAAAATATAAACTGAAAAGTTTTGCAATAAAGAGTTATCTTAGATCTATCTATCTGAGTAGAACATGAGACCGTTAGAATCATTCAGTATTCAATCACAGTAATTTAAAATATTATATGCAGTTATATTGGTCAAATTAGAGAACCAAGGTTGAAACACAATTTTCGAGCGGAGAATGCTTTGCATAACTCATAGCTTCGCTATAATGGGAGGTGTTAGAATATGAAATCAGAAAAGCTTAGCAGATGCACGCGATGTAGTCGAGCCGCTCGAAGATCGCGCGCTTGTAAACAACACGGCCCGGCGAGCTGCCTGTAATGCTTCCGTCAATATTTTCGCAACGATTATACGAGAACTACGTTGATTCATTAAAGCTAAGGCTCGATTTCAAAACCTTTCAGTAGATTTCACCTAAAAAGTTGCATGTTACGAAAAGTTAGAGTTAATTGGCTTCACAAATACTACGAACTACTAAACCCTAAACCTGAATTGAACTAAGTGTTCTTCGAAGAAATGCAATAAGGATGAGGGGTTGGTGTTAGTGTAAAAGAGGGGGTAATAGCCAATCAATAGGAAGGCATCGACTGCTACACAATAGCGGGGGAACAGCTCCCACGTGTGGTAGTAACGATTATATCGACGTCGATGTCGAGACTTTTATAGTTGCCACTTTTACCACGTGCCTGCCCCTACCGCATCAACATGTTTGTTTGTCTTGTTAAGAATTTACGATCCAATAAGTATGGGTCGACGTATGTTGCCTGGCAATCATCACCCATTCTCGGTAAAGTTGTTATTGGTAGTCATTTGTATTTTCTTATTAGATGATATACTTAGCTAAGTACTGTCCTTGAAAAAGGAGCAATTCGAGAAAGTTATTTTTGCATGTTTAATTTCGCAATCGAGAGGATTTTTTGCTGATAGATATTAGATTTATCCTTAACTCATGCATATATATATATATGACAAAAACCCATAAGTATTATACTGAGCGTAAGCATTTTTTGTGCCTATGAATGTGGAACCGTTCCAAAGAAGCGTTTTAGTTGCTGAAAGCGGAAATGACAAATTAATTATCGTTTCATCATAGTAACTACTGCTGACCCTAACTTTTTACATGCCGATACTAACTAGTTTCAGAGTACCTACTGTAGTTTAACTATAGACAACTTTTTAGGTCCTAGTATTTGAATTCATTTCCCGGTCAGAGTAGAAGTTATATTTTACAAAACAAATCTTTGACAATTTGAAATAAACGTACGATTGTGTGGGTTGAAAGAATTGTAGACCGATATAAAGTTGATGAACTAATGTACTATGTTGCATAAAAGCACTATTTATTAAGCTTTAGTCTAAGGCAGATATGGTACGATATTGAAACACAATGTGAACATAGTGCACATGGTGGAATCTCTACCAGTCATACCCCTGGCACAGAATATACAACGTGTAAAAAAATTTGCATTTCTTTAGTCTCGCTTTCGGTAGTAACAAATCTTTTAAGAAGTATTAGTCAACTGGAAATGTCATAGTTTTAGAGCAAAAAGAAGTAACAGGTTTTGTTAAAAACTTTAGGTTGCAGCCCTGAAAATGGGTTAATAAACTCAAAGAACTATATACCCCTGAGCTAAGCGGAGGGGTAATATGATTGGTGGACAGTTACATGTTATTATTATTATTTATTTATCAGTAAACGTACTGACTTACAGTTGCCAAAAGCGTCAGTATGCTGGTCACACAGTAAAAATGGTCAAACAAATATTACAATAAGTATAGAAATCAAATAAAACAAATAAGATACATCAGACATGGATAAATACACAAAAAAATTTCTTCACCGCAGCCCGCATCAGTCCGCGTGCGTGACCGCGGGCTGCGCTGCGCGCTGCACTACTGCGCGTCGAGCGGCGCCGGCGCATCTCAAGCGGCGCGGGCGGCGTGCGCAGACCGCGTGTTAATGGCAGCCCCGGCGCTCGCCGACGCACGCGACTCCGACGGCCTAACACCCCTCCACCTGGCTGTGGTGCACGGGAATGTACCCCTGGTGCAGACGCTGCTGGCGGCTGGCGCTGACGTCAATGCAAGAGATGATGAGCATCACACCGTCGTGCATTGGGCTACAGGTATGTATCACTTCATCAACTTTTTAGCATGTGAGTGCCGCCGGCCTGACGCCTCTTCATCTCGCTGTGATGCATGGAAACGTGCCCTTGTGAAGACGCGCGCTGTTGGCTGCAGACGCTGACAAATTTGATGGTGGTGATCCACCATACTACTACGGTATATTTGAACCTCAGATTTACCGTAATCGTTTGGTAATGATTAATTTTCTTTCATTAGGCTCATCGATCTCTCTTAAGTCCATGGTTTCTTTCCTACAGCCTATTGCGTGGCCTTTTTACATTACGACCATCCAAAATTACTCACTCACACTTCACACACTCTTCTTGTTCTTGGTTGAAATTGTTTTTCAAGATTTGTAGGTATCCATATGCTAATCGAGCTCAATTAATTTATCAGTGATGTGATCAATTTATCAATAATTTCTCGTACGTGACGGGAAAACCCTGCGTAGATACACTAACATCGTTTCACTTGAACCTATACAAATTATATATTTTTCACTCTTAATCTATAAGGAAAATTAATACGAAAATCCTAGCAAGAATTCGCATGACGTCACCAAGTCTAATTAAGCACGGTTCAAATAAACGTCCGCATGTTTGGACCGGTTCTTTGTTTTATCAGCTCGAGTTAGCCACTAACGAGTAAAGTCAAGAACGTATTAATAGGTGGAGGGCTCTATCTGTTTCTGTGGTCTGCCGAGCATTAGGGCGCGATAGTAAGCTGTGTGTGAACCTTGCAGACGTTTCGATTCGTCGTGGGACTTGTCTCGACTAATATTCATAAAACGTGCACTTTACGGTAGTTAACGGTTGTAAGTTTTTTATCGTATATTCTTGTTTTTAAAAACAGGAAATGTACTTTATGTTATAAAACGTATGTTGTGTTCTAGACTACTTTCCTAATTAGTCGGTTGGTCATGGGAATGTCCTTCACTATGTTTGCCAAGCCGAGGTTACACTCAAGAACACATTTTGCTCTTTTCAGTTGGTCCTTCGGTCAACTTCATTAACTTATGAAATGTCAAAACTCACGGCATATTTTGGCAAATAAATATTATATCATACATGTAGCGAATTACTATTCTTCTGGCTAGGGGTACGAAAAGTTTTCGTCGCACATTTTGATGATGTTATGTGGATAAGATTCGTTGCTTCATACGTTAAGATTAAGTTACCTCATAATATAAATTGCACTTGTAAAAGCAACTGTGACTCTGTGACAGACGAGGAATTGAATCCCGTGTCTTACGCTATCCGGGCGTATGCCTATATCACTCGGCCACCGTCACATTAACAAGCCTGTTGAATTTTGCAAGTTTTAAGTTACCTCGTCAATAGTTGGCACTTCTTAGCACTGTTTTCTTTCATCAAGGTACCATTATCGTTAGTGTCGGAAGTAAGAAGGGACCAATCGGGAGGTGTAAAGGGCCATAATTCTGTTATCTAACCGGTGTCACTCAGTGGCGTAGTGTTGCCTTGGCGGTTATCGGCGCATCGTGCGGCTGACGGCCGGCGCGCACGCGACCTATTAGTTACTTGTGCGCGTCAATCATCCCAGGCACCTCTTCTGCATGTGAAATTAAAGATAAGTAAATATAACATCATTTTGAAAGGCATCAAACTTACTACCAGTATCACCTTATTAATAATAATAGTCCCCCTAGCCGATTTCGACTACGGTGGCCAGTCACAACGACTAACCGACTGCGCGGGACATATTATAGTGCACAAGTGTGTGCGCAAACACAGGTGCACTCTCTATTCCTTTCACTCTCATAGCCCGATGGGACAGCAATCTGACACGACCGGAGAGATCACCTTATTATCAACCTTTCGAAATGCTAACTTAATTACAAACAGCAATTGATGATATCATGGCAATTAATATCTAAGCCACCAGTTCAGTCAGCTGCATTCCAAACAAATAATTAATAAAAAGAGATCAATAGAAGGTAAGGACGTATTACACGGTTGACAAATAAGCACTAACAAACAAATAATCCAATAATATAACGTGATATCTAGCAGATAACGCTAACCATAACTTATAAAGACATTTTGAAATAGGTCGTTAGTCTAGCTGTTTTGGATCCTAGAATCCAAAACTTATTTACTTATTATCACGTAAGACATGGGTTCTACGAATGAATATGTTCGCAATAAAAAAGATAATGTAAATTTTTAGACATGAATCTGAAAAAAAATCACTTTCAAGCAAAAAAAAATACTAAGCAGGTTCGGCCGCTTGTCCCGAACATCCCAAGGTTCGCCCCGAGCGTCTCTCCGGAGTATGAGCTAGCCAAGCCGCTGCCAGTGAACTAGACTAGCCCATGTAGGTACTCGTAGAAGGATTTAAAAGTTATTTCCATTACAACCCAGTAAATTGAATACGTGATGTGCTTGACAATGCATTATACGGCTTAGCGACAGATAAAAGCGAGGTCGTAGGTCAGCCCGTCTTCCGCAGCCCGTCGGACATCCGTCTGCACCTGACCTTCACCTTTGTCCCTCGCATGAGACAATCAGCTTTCCTGAGACCAAAATAAACCTTGCTATGTGAGAAGGTCATGTGTAAGTACTATGCAGATTCTATGTACACAGTAGTATTGAAAAAACAATTTACATACTAATAGCCGAAACGAATACTCTGAGATTTTAAAGATTGATAAAAAGCACCTCTAAACTTGAACGGTCAGGTAATTCGCAAATCAACAATGAGTAAAACAAAATCCAATAAGTATTGGTTTTTAGCATTAGATGCACAAAATACATCCATCACACAGGATGAGGTAAATGTGGTAATTGAGATAAGAACAAGTAGGTAACTGATGTTTTTTTCCTTTACACATACAGTGGTGGACAGCTAATTAACACTACACTTTGAAAATTGTATGTTCATAAAGCTTTAGGTTCCAATAATTTTGTATTATGAATACATAGATACCAGTAACTGTTGTAAAATAATCGTATGGATTTTGGTTATGGCAAATAGTGACTTCAAATTATACGTAAAACCCATAAGATTATTTACAACAGTAACTGGTTTCTATGTATTCATAATACAAAATTATTGAAACACAAAACTTGATGAACATACAATTTTCAAAGTGACTTTAATTAGCTGTCCACCACTGTATAAAGCAATCATCATTAACGCTAATTGTTTTAACGCTCAGTAGTAAAGTTAATGTTGTATTATATTACGAAAGTCATTTTATTAAATGTTATGGTTTTATTAAATATATGCAATTTCTTTATAATTTTATGTGGTTGTTTTATTGCTATAGCTTGCGGCATTCGGTTTATAGCAGGGAATTGGGTCTCTCTCCGTTATTTTTAACTTGGATATTAGTGATGTGGTTTTTGCTTAAATATTACATCAGTCAGCCATTATAGTAAATCGATATTTAATTAAGGCAAAACCTAGCTAAAGTTATGATTTGAATCGTCGTGAAATCCGTGGGCAGGTGGGCAGTGACTCAGAAGCAGAACGAGGCTAGTGTTTAAGGGCGGTGCGGGGTAGCTAGTCCGGTATTGAGCGGCTAGCAAGGTCCTGCCCTTGAACTGTCGGACTGGCCACCGTATCTAGTACTAACTTATTAGGAGAAGTCGAGCGAAAAGGGCATGTCAAGCTGATGAGTCAATGTTTTATGCAAGAACCAGGGGTTGAGGTTAAAGTGCCATAATAGCTCGCGTTCGTGTCAGTTACATTCATGAATATTTACAACCACAAAACGTATTTAGCTTTAGAGAAAATAAATGAGACTAAGGCCCGATTATAAAGAAGAACAAATTGAAGTTAGTTTTCTAATTGCAGTTGCTGTTGCAGAGTTAATTCAATTATACTCAGTTCGGGAAACATACATTCACAAATTCGATACACCTGACACACTGACATAGCCTAACATTTCTTTCTTGTTTCTTTTAAAATCTACGTTACTTTCGATAATATACTACTCAATAAAAGATTTCTCAAAAAGTCTCAATCATACAGAGTGGGGCGAAGCAAAATAACTAACGATGACACAACACGAAAGGGCTGAAGTGAGCGAACATGCTGATGTCAGCGACTTTATTGTGCAGTTGCAGTAATCATGTTTGTCAAACTAGCTGAGTGAGGAAATCAATTACGAGTACATATCAATAATTTAAATTGCGAAGTTTTTATTGTATGTATGTATTCTTATTTATGTAAAGACTTTATTGCACAAATCAAAGCGTACAAAGGCATCCTCTGCCAGTCAAACCTTTAGCCTTTAGGTCATGCAGAGACATTCTTCGCGCTGTTTCTTTCGATTGCATTGAGTCAATAATAATGATTCTTGTCGTTCTGTTAGATCTAATAGGTTTAAAAAACGTAATGTGGTCTGATACTGCACACTCGCCCAAGTGCACTTCTTTGCCTTCGCGAACTATAGCAAGAGACCATATTATTTTGACCTAACGTGGGAGAAAATCTCGCATCCCGCAATTGGCCTATCCCAACCAGAGTGTGTACACTGTAGTCAAGATTAAAAACTGCTAAATAATGCTTGCAGTGTGCGGCGAAGTAGGCGCATTACGGGCAGTGCTAGCAGCAGGCGCGGACCCTGCCACGCCCGACCAGCACGGGGGGTACCCGCTGCACTACGCTGCACAGATGTGCGGTGCGCCCGCGGCCACTGACCACCAGGTACATACACAACAACAGTAGGAGTAGTGAGTAGTGGTCACTGACCACTGGTACATGCTCGTACATATCAACAAATAGTTGAAGCAATTATTGCGCGTGGACGCGACACCGGATCCATCACAGAAGCAACCGCTGCACTACACCGCCGCTCAGGCAAATGTTCGCCTCCAAGCTTTTAATTAGTATCTCTTCCTTTAACTTATTCTTATTAAATATTATCTGAATCAGAGTCGAGGCGCGGCGTTGGAGGTACTTCGAGCCTTGGTGAAGGAGGGCGGCGCGAGCGTAGAAGTGCGCGACGCGGACGGACGCACGCCGCTGCTGTGGGCCGCGTCTGCAGGATCTGCGTCTGCCGTTCTAGCACTTCACCAGGCAGGCGCCCGGGTTGACGACGCTGACAGGTACATGCCCATCATGCTCCCAACGTATAGGAATTTTACAACCGATTTTTATTCTGTCGCAGCGTTTGAAATGCTCGACACTTTCGCATTTGTAATATTTGTCACGCTGATTTTTCATGACTGTTACTACAGGGACGGCCTCACAGCACTGCACTGCGCGGCAGCTCGCGGACACACCGAGGCTCTTGAGACTCTCGTGGGGCTGTGCGGAGCCCGCGTGGATGTGGCCGACTCCCACGGTTGCACACCTCTGCACTACGCGGCTGCCCTGGGCCACGCAGACGCGACCTCCGCGCTCCTGCAACACGGTGCCGACGCTCATCGACAGGATAGGCGCGGCCGCAGCCCGGCGCACACGGCAGCCGCTAAGGGACAAATCGAGACCGTGCGAATATTAGGTCCTCAGGAACTTCCTTGACAACTATTTCAAAGATCTTTAACCCATTAAAACATAACAATACTTATTTCTTTTTCAGGAGCAAGAGGAGCAAATTTATGGCTACGAAACTCTAAGGGGGATTTGCCACTGCACGAAGCTGTCGCGTCAGGTCGAAGAGAACTAGTAAAATGGCTGTTAGATGGGAGGCCGTCACAAGTGAACGCAACGAACCATGAAGGACGAACACCTCTACATATAGCGGCCGCTACTGACAATGCCGATCTTTGCCGGCTATTATTAGATCGAGGTGCCGAGGTCAACCCGGTCTCACGATCGTCCAAAAATGAACCGTTAACTCCTTTAGACTGTGCAACCACACGTGGACATAGGTCAACCGCTAAATATTTGCAAATGCACGGAGGAATACCCGCTTCAAAATTAGCTAATACTCAAATCGTGATTGATGGTGCTCAAATAACTTCTCTACCAACACGACGAGTTACCAGTACTAAGATTGACGTTCGTGATAGAATAAGAATAGAGAAACGGGAGGTTGTAGAACTTTCTAGTCCAATTGCAGAAAGAAGGCGAATTAAAGATAGGAGTGAGAGCGACTCATCAGATTCTGGTTCTTCGCTTGATAAAAAAAAATCTAAAAGGAGATCAGATTATAAATACTCAGATAGACATCATGGTCGTCGGAAAAAGATTTTGGATAGTCAAAAAAGCTTCAGCGATGGGTATGATAGTGAAATTGAAGGGTATGGCAAAGAGGTATACAGTCACAAGCATAAACGTGGCTCAAGAAAAAGTAGATCTAAAAGTGAGCCTTCAAGGGGTCAAGGTAGCGTAAAACATCGGCGCCATAAATCAGGTACGGAAAATACATCTGAATCAGAAAGTTGTTCAGAGAAAAGAAAACATAAGCGTCATCGTAAGCGAAGTAAAAGGAGATCAAGTTCGTCGGAAAGTAGTAGTTCAGAATCTAGTGACCGGCGTAGTACAAAACGAAAAGGCAAAAAAACTTCTATACACATTGAGCACGATGACGAAAAGCAAAGCGTTAATATAGTTAAATATAAAAATATGGATTCTGGATCAAACAAGCAAGGTGCTACACCAATACCGGCGGAAATCACAGATGCTGTTGAAAAGTCAGACCAAACAAAAGATGAGAGTCAAGCTTTGAAGAATAAAACTCAAAGTGAAACGGAAACTGACACAGTTTCTGTAAAAACAAACATGGTTGTAACTGAAGCTCAAATACATATGGAGCGTGAATCTAGTCAACACGGTAGTTCCGAGCTTACGGTGACTGTAGATTCATCAAATAATGTGTCGATTGAAACTTCGAATTTGTCAGTAACGCATAAAGATTTAAATGAGGAAAATAATTTAAATGAAGATAAAACAGATGAAATAACGGAGAAAACAGAGACCAATATTGAGAAGGTGCCTGAAACTTCAATTGAACAAGCAGAAGTTAGTGCTGAAGCTGAATCTTCATTAGCAGATGACAAAGAACAAGTCAATAAAAGAGAAGAGGATTCAATAAAAGATGATGAAACAATTTTAGACACTAAAGAAGAAGTTCCCCAGGAAGATATTTCAAATGCTGTAACCGACTCTAAAGCGGGTGAAAGTGTTTTGAAAACTGATCAGGTTCAACAGGAATCACAAGATTCAAGTAAACAAGCTGATGCTACTCCATTGCCTGACAATGACACTACGAGCACCTCAACTTCAGAAAGAATACGCAAAAGGTCATTTCAAGTATTATCTGGCCCCGATGAAGCTATAATGCAAAGTAAAGAAATATCTGGGGAATTTAAGACAAGCTTAGATGCTCCAAGTATTGAAAACACGGAGTCTCAAGAGAAAAGTAGTTCACCGATAGTGTCTTTTGCAAATAAAGATGAAATTTTTGAAAGCAAAGATTCGGATAAGCAATTGGATCACTTGATGGGGGAATATGTAGATCATACTGAAATAGCTCCAGGGTCGAGCTTAGCCCCAGATGAAACACATAAAGATAGTAGCGAAAGCAACATAGTGAGTTCAGAGGACAAACGTAAAGAATATGCATCAACTACTGGCAGTAGCACTGAAATTAGTCAAAGTGTAGATAAAGGTCTAGTTACTATCATTGATGGCGACATTCCACCAGCAGAACGCGCGGTTCAACAAGTTATAATGGAAAATGAATCAGAAGATTTTGATATAGACTTACCATTGTCCGGATCACCAAAACGAATCAGAAAGTCTTCCAAAGATAGTCAGGTAAGTAGCAGAAAAAGTAGCATCTATGAAACGGAAAGCTATAAAGTGTTATCAGATATTGCTAGCGCTCCAGAAGTGACTTCAGGTATTTTGAAAAAACCGAGCAAAATTGATGATGGCTCGTTAGATGATGGCAAAGATACTTTTGAAAGAGACATTACACGTGACGGGTCATTTGGAAGAGTACCCAGCGTTAGTGATAATGAAATATACAGTCAGTCTGAGGCAAATGGTCGCAGAAAAAGATTTCGTAAGAAAGGCCGGACTAAAAGTCGAACGACGATAAGGTCAAAAAGTGAAAATTCTGAAAGAGGATACGAGTCAAGCGGGTTAATGGATTCCGGCTTTGAGCCTAGCCCTAGGGCACTACAAAGGCGCATTATTAGTCCTCGACTTGCTGCTTACTATCAACAAAGAAATGCCAGTGGAAGATATTCAGGAAAGTCCGATAGCAGAATTCCAGTGAGGAAACCAGGTGACAAGCGAGCCGTGGATATGAAATCTGTGACACAACGGATACAGACTAATATGAGGAGGTAAATAGTTAAATAGGTGCCTAGCACATAATAATCATGTCAAACTTATGTCAAGTAATTACAGTAATTACTACACGTGAATGTTTATTTGTTATAGGTACTACTGTGAGAGAAAGATTTTTCAGCATTTATTGGAGCTAAAGCGACTACAGATAAGAACAAGCAAAACAAATGAAGGTGTACTTGTAAAACGGGCCATTGATGAGTACAATAAATCCAGCCTTGCTAATGTCGGACTTGGACCGTATAACAATCCCGACTACTCTTTCAGCAGCTTTGAGAAGTTTCTTTATGACAGTTTAAGAAAATTACAGAAAAGTGGTAAAAAGCACTTGGACAATTTGCCTGAGAGGCCTATCGACTTTGACTACGGAGAAAGTGAACTGTACAAGATGAGTGCTATTCCAGACAACCCGTGTCTTTGTACCAGCAAGACACATAGATGTTTTCACGCTGTACATGCATACACCGGCATTCCGTGTGCAGCATACTGTAAGTCACGCGAAATATAATAGAATAGAATAGAATGATTATTTATTTGACACACACAAAAAAAAGATATCAAAATAAAATAAAAAAATTAGACGGATCAAAAATATAAGATTTTATAGATAGTGTCATCTACGAAGGCGCGCGATACCTTTCGTTCTCATCGTTATTAGATGTGTGCAAGATTTTCCCAACATTTGATGATGCTACAATGAATATAATTATTACACATTTATTATATGATATTAAAATATTTGCCACACACCCCACACCCCGCGTTTTCCTTAATCAAAAATGAACGGTGCGCGCCTTCGTGGATGGCACTATCTATATATCATAAGAAATAAGATTTTTTATTTAATCGTTAGTGTTATGAAGTAAGATGATTGCATTATTTTCAGTGCCTCACAAATGGGACCACCACACCATGCCAAAGCCAGCAACAGCGGGCCCAAGCTCGAAGTCCAAAGGTTTTCTGCCCAAAATTAACTCGAAGCCACCATTGGGCTCAGGCAAAGCGCACGTGACGTTAGAAGTGTCCCATGGCAGCGAGAAACAACTGATTGCTTTGCCTGCAGAGAGGCTTGACAAAAACAAAAGATACTACGTAACGTTTACGGTCAAGGGGTCGGAGCCCACCTCGGACAATGATAATGCCTCTCCGAATTCAACGCTGAACCCCAAAAGTGTAAAAAGTGGCTGATTTAACTACCAGATACAAAAACTTTTTGAATGGCCGTTGGTAGCAACAAAATTAAATACTGTTCTTGAAGATAGCGCCGAATCTAAAGAGTTGAAGCCATATGCTTTACTTTTGTTATTAAATGCAATACATAATAACCTCGACGGTAGGTAATTACGTGAAATAATGATATACGTAGATACGTAAATATTATTATTACTCACTGCCAGATGGAGCAACTCATAAAGTATAATTTTTTATGTGACCTTAAATGATCATCATCAGGTAGGTTCTAATTAGATATTACTAGATGTGCACATTGTTGATATTATCTACAAATAAAAAATGTGATTTTAGACTGAAAAAAAAAGAAGCCGTCCATATTATGCGAGTCCTGCGGCAGGATATATTTATTTTTTTAAACGTGTAACATTATCATAGATCTGAAAATTGTATTATTATCAAAGATAATTTATATGCTACCTGGGTATTATTAACTCATCTTCGACATTTTCTAATACTAATTGTGTAGTCTTCCTGTTGAAATGTTGCTAAGGTATTGCACAAACTATTGTTAAATAATCTGTCCCTTGTTGTAAGCACTGAACATTTTTGACGAAATAGCTATAATAAATAGGCTCAGCAGTGTAGATTATCTAAAATAAAATTTTGAAAATAAAAGTTTCTTTTTAATTTGACCGCATTTAATCATAAAGTTAATAATAAATAAAACAACATAGTAAATTAAAGCTAACTAATGCGAATTAAGTCGTAACAAGCACCAAAACTAAGATTAGACGCCGAGCAGTAAAGCTACGCCCGCCAGTGTCCAACGCGTCGGTTTCTCCCTGGTCTTCAAATTGAATGTCCATACGTATGTGGGTCCTCGCATACTAGAGACAACAGACATGCATAGTTTCAATTTAAGCATTATTATGACTTCGCACAAGCTTTTGTAACATGCTTCTAAATAAAAGGCAGAGAGCCAGAAAGAAGGAGCATGGATATTTGCTTCAAGATACGGGTTCAATGTTTAAACTCATAGCTCCAGCAGAAGGTGAGCCGCTACAGCGATTTTTCTAAAAAGGTAAACTGGTTTTCATATTGCATTTCCACAGAAGTGGAACTAAGCAGAAATGTATTGACAAATGACGTTGCTCAAAATACATGTTTTGGTTGTCATATTTTGAGCCACACTATTGGTCACACATCTCTCCTCAGTCAGCCCCGCACAGTTTTACTCGGCTCTACACAGCCCGATTCTATGGAAACATAGCCTTTTATGAAATACTTTCCTCAGCGAGCGACATGTGGTTTTCTACTGCTGTACCTGGATTTCCAACAATGGATTCAACTCATGTTGTGTGGGTATGTAGATTCTTAACTCGTACCTATCATAATTAAATAATTTCCCACAATGTCACTCACCGGATCTTATAGACGGGGCATTCATACACGTTGCGGACGTCTTGCTTGTCCTGCGTGACAGCTTTGATGAAGATGACGGGCACCATGGGGAACAGCTCCATCATATGTGACTCCACGATGCCACCGATCATGGTGTCCCAGCGGGCGCCCTCCATGTATAGGCCGTAGATGTTGGCACCTTCGCGCGGTGGGGCGCTGATGTCAAGTGTTTGTTAGATTCGATAGGTAGTTTTCCAAGCACAAGGCAAGGCTAAGTTAGTTAAGCTAGTAATAAAGCTTCTCAAGATCGTCATTTCATGCAGAATATCTCTATTTCGCACGAATTTGAATGCCATTAAAAGCCATGAACAGAAAAGAGGCAGCCACAATCGAAATGATTGGGTAGTATTTGAAAGAATCATACATATCAAAATAAAGCGATTGTCAATAACTAATATACTAAGCTTATGAAAAATATGTTACGTACTTGAAGTCCTGTCGATTCTTCTTGGTGACGTCGCAGTTGAGGCAACATCTTGTCGAGTGGCCACTCGTTCTTTCGCGCCGTCTGCTGCATGATGGCCGTCAGGAACGACTGCGGGTTGAAGAAACCCGCCAGCCACACCGCGGGTGGCAACTGCACCAATCATAAAAGTAGGTTTAATATTGATCCATAAAAAAATATTTGATAATGTTGGTGGCCTGGGAAATGGCTAGCTTAAGTCACCTTCCCTTAATTCAACACACCGGTAACCAAAAGTAAAGAAAGTTTTGTAGTCCCTTCTGACCGAAACCGACAACGGCGGTCAAACTCAACTAAGATCAGTCACGAGTGAAATATCACTTCACTCTCATAGTCCGGTGAGATCTATCCTCTCATAGATGGTAGTCCGACATGAGCGGCTTGAGATCAGGCGAGTCGGTCAGTCACTAGCAGATGAGATCTAAATTCATATATTATAATAACTACCCTGAATAGGAATGGGGGTGAAAGAAACAAGTAAATAAGATGTGGACAAAAATTATAACTGATGTGAAATAAAATAATTTTCCGAAAAGCTTAGAGCTAACATAACATTAGGTAGTTACTAAATTATAAAATACATCTAATTACGAAGCACTCTGCTCGAGTAGTTTACATACATTGAAATCTCCAGTCCAGTTCTCGAGCTCAGTCAGTCGCATGCAGAGGTCAGAGAACCACGCGGCCAGGCCGAGAAGACTGGGGTAAGCCAGTTTCGTCCACGAGTCCGGTACGTTGTCCATGAACAGAGACTCCATCAGCTTCTCCATGTCGCTGCTGATCGTCAGCTCACCCTGGATACATATTGTGATATTCATGCATAAAAAATATAGTCACTTCAAATGTGCCTGTGACGTGTAAAATTTCTAAATGATGTTACTCAAATTATAATGACAACCAAAAACATTACATGTATTTTGAGCAATATCATTAGTAATTTTACACGTGACTGCTCAGCTGATCAGCTCCAATCAGCTCAGCTTCTGTGGACTGTACCTTTAGACCGAGTTCCAACTCTTTCAGGGATCTACGTATTTCACCCATAAGCCGGTTCATACGCTCGCACTCTTGTAACGCCACGATAGTGAACGGAGTCAACTCCTCCACTTTACCCATCAACTCATGAAGATTGAAAGGTTCTGGAACTCTGTCTAGAAAATCGTCCAAGACGGCTCGCACCTAGGAAAATAAAAAATGCGATAAGTTTAAATCTAAGACTTAAGATCGCTAATTTGGTGAATAAATAATTTACCATCTCTTCCTTTGTAGCTCCACCACCAGCTTGAGCTCCAGCGTCACGTGGTTGCAATTCGAAAACAACCTATGAACATTTAAATACGGTTGCATACTGGTATATTTTGTATGAATCTAGGACATATATTATGTCTATAAGTCTGCAATCACACCTTGAATAGTCGTTCCGAGACACTAGTCAAGTAACCGATCTCAGCGTTGGGATGCAATCCGTATAAGTACGGCGTCTCGTCAGGAAGGTAGTCGTCAATGTACTGATGGTATCCAACGTAGTCAGAGTTCGGAGGAGAGAAGAAACCTGGAGCTAACTGACATTCTCCATCCACCTAGTAATTGAAGTAATATAATTTTAAATGGTATTTTGCTCTTGAATCCAGACTAAGCCAAGCGAGGTAAACAATGCATAGTCTTATTTATTAACCAGAAATTTTAAATATTTTAATATTAACTGGGTACGTGCTAGGATAATAGAGGAGCTTTTAATTGAAATGATATACCAGTTCTGCCTGCATATACTCCAGCAAGAAGGTTCGGCAAAGGCGTCTATCCCAGTCATCGGTGATGTGCCCTCCATACATAATCTCACCAAATAAGTATCGCAAGTCCTCCCAAGGCACCCTCGAATTTGCCTCTAGATAATTATACAAGACATACACGCAGATTGTGAGGTCTCCAAAGTTGAATGGATACACTCTGTAATAAAAAAATAGGTATTATCAAACACGGCAAGTTTTAAGCAATCTTACGGTAAAACTCACGGTTCACGAGTTATAAGAAGTGATCAGAAACACACGACTTCTTTTATGAATGTTCATGCATGTCATAGAACGTGTTTTAATAAGATCCCAAAGCGGCGTTTATCGTCAAGCATGCAGAGATTTGAATTACATACCTGTTCCAACCTTGAGGACCAAATTTACGTCTTTCAGCCACTACAGCATGGAAATAGCACAACGCAAATAGAATAGACTTGAATTCAGCCTCCTTGCTGCACATTTCAAGTGTTTCCTGACTGAAGTTATCCAGAGACTTGAAACGGAAATATTAGATTTTTAAATTTCTACTAGGTACAAGTACGCCCATTTTTGTATCGTGTGTGCAAGCGATTTTCGTTTGAAAGTGGTTATGCGTCAGACACCTCGGCCATATTACATATTTTTAAGTACAAAATAAAATAAACAAACAATAACAACATTGAAAGACCAGAATCTTCTCTCTTGTCCCTCATACCTTGTGCAAATTCGCCCACATCCCAATGGGCGGTTCATTGGTGATCTTAATAGCAGACTCCAGAATACCCTGTGGAATGATATGGTATTCCGCTGATGGTGCTGGTTCAGCACTCAAAAATAGCCTGATCAAAGAAAATCATAATCCACATTAGAAAACCAAGTTGTTTATGAAGTAATGCTATAGATCAATAAATTTTATATCATTTTAGTTTTTAGAGTGTGATTAATGTACCTGTAGTCTGGTAATGGATTTTCAAAGGATTCCTCCATCTTCTTCTCCAAAGTGGCGAGCCATTTAGCTACCAAGTGGATGTTCTGCAAGATGACCCAGTGTCCGTGTGCTGAGGCCACTGCCATAGCTTCCTCGGCTACCACCTCTTGACCTTGTCCAAGTGATACTATGTGGAAGTTCTTCTTTTCCGTAGAAAAACCTATCTTGCGTCCTAATTTCTCTAGATCCTAAAATAAAAACATACCTACGTTAAAATGCTCAAATTGGTAAATGGAAGATTCAGTATGTACACTGATAACGACCTTATGTTAAAGAATGTAATAGATATTATGAATATACATGATTTTTTTTGGTAATAATATTTGGTCACTAAATTTACACGAAAACTACTCATTGATTAAAATTATTTACGTATTCATTGATTAAAACACTACGCATTCGAAACATCATCAGGTTAATCGATCCCAAATAAAATAAAATATGCGCGAAATCCGTAAAGTGTTTGTTGTTAAAATAGATGTAAAACTACATTATCTACGGCCGACACATTTTATATGTTGGGTACCTTCAGTGGGTCAACCCCAGGAGACAAGATAAAGAACATCGGAGTAGTGGAAGTGCTCTCCTTGAAGGATACCGCCAACGACGGGGTTCGCGCTTCAACGTACTTCGTTCCCAGGTTCTCTTCACAGAACGTGCTAGAGGTAGGAGGGAATTTTTAAAGAGATACTTAGCAGAAAACGACACTAAAATCTACTTAAAGAACTATTTGGTTAAAACATTGTTATTTCAAATAAATACCAGTCTGTATGTACTTTCTACTGCTTTCATAATAAGATTATTTCGTATCAGTGTTTATTATGACTATTCCACCAGTAGTAGCGGGATCGACAATCCCGGTTAGCATTTACCTAGAGGCATATGACATGCGATCGGGCCTTAGCGCGCGCATGATGCAGAGCCTCTGCAAAGGCGTCTTGTTCTTCCACTCTCCGGGAAGCTTGTCTCTCTCTGGTGCCTCACCGTCGGTGTACTTTTGCCATCTGCACATAATAATTAAAAAGTTACAAAAAATCGTCTTGTGATGTGTTTAGCGTTGTCGCTCGTAGTATATCAATAGTATCCATAGGCCTATATCCTTAGTAAACGACGTCAATACTGTCGACACACAGCAATACGTTTATTGATAGAATCGAAGCAGCTATCGTATCCACTCGATACTATAGATAGGCATATTGATATTCTGGATACTTTTCGAGGTCAACTGTCGATAGGACAGGACCGACAGGAATGTCTTTACAACCGAGCTCGACACTCCCTGATATCATACCTCTTAGATGCCCCTTCAATGTCCTTATCGAGATTCTCGAATGCGTCCATCTTGGACAGCGCAATAATGCCGCCCCACGAGGTGTTGGTGAGCCAGGTGTAAGGGGAGTGCTCGGGCGCCACCGCGAACTTGAGGAGGAAGTCCAGCTCGCGAGAATCTATTTTACCATCTCCTTGTAAGATCTGCAAAAAGTAAACATTAATTTGCAATATTACTTTTCGCAAAACACAATCATTATGGAACCAATCTAAAGGAGAATTGTTAGTTTATCATGAGGATAATAAATTCTGATATTTCACATTTTCATACATAATTTTTTTCTTGTTCTTAATTAATTATTTGTTTATTATAAGAGTAAAATTCCGTCTGTTTTTTTTATTCAGATAAGACAGTTTGTATTATTTTGCTTATAGTGGGTAATACAATTTTGTTGCCAATGTAGATCTACTAACTAAAGCCTTGTAAATTTATTTGATATCTAACTGTGAATCTGGCACATTAAATAAATGAATCTAACGAGAGCTGGACTGAACCATAACTAATCGGACGCATAAAGATCAAAATGTAGTAGTGTAGTTACCTGGAGTGCGGTAAAGAACAGGAACACCAGCTTATCCCTCTCAAAGAGACCTCTGCTAGTGTACACGAAGACTGAGAACGTAATACTGTCCAGCAGATTCTTCACTCTAGATTCTAGGTCTTCGCCCGGTTCAGCCCGGGCCAGGGCATCTTTAAATACCACGCTGTAGGCTTTCAGTGAGAACTGATACATTGGATTGATACGATTGATATCGTTCAGGATGAAGTAAAGGATAGAAGCACGGGTGGCTGCTCGTCTGTTAAAAGTTTTTTTTGGTTTAAAGTTTACTTCTTCATATAATAGAAGAAAGTAAAAAAAGTAGTTTTTAAGAGTTAATATCTGAACCACTAAACTGATTTTATATTATGACTTTACCTGAATGGCTATATTGCAAAGCCATGTCGATGCGCTAAAAAGCCCTTATGTACCATTCCTATTGAAAATAATATGTTTACCTGTATCGGTCTCTGGCTTCATCAATCTTTACTGACGTAACCTTTCCTTCCTCTACTTTTATTTCAATGTCTGCTGCGGTTTTCTTTGTAGTCTCCAAGTTGATGACTAACGCCGAATCGCTGAGAATGTCAGGACCGGCCGAGGACAATCTCTTTAGAAGATCATCTTCTAGCAACTTTAGAGTGATCTTGAAATCATTTTGCTGTTTCGTTAGCCCTGCTCGCAAAGATTCCAAATCGGGTCTTTCAGCTTTTACGACTTCACCAAGGAGCTGTTCTTCGAGACTATTGTAAAGGGAAAGGAAATTTTTAGTTCATTATTTATTCATTAAATATTTTCGGTAGAGAACAAAACTGTGAGAGAGACTGTCTTATGAGCTGATGTTACAAATCAGTTATACGAGACCAACAAATGCTCTTACCCATCTTTGGTGACAGTGAAGTTTATCAAGGTACACTGCGCTTGCATCTCAGGCTGGTAGTGAGGGTTCGCCAATTTCGTTTGCAGTATTAGGCGGAAACTGGGATTAAAATCAATTTCTCTGTCTCCAATCTGTGTGAACAAAATACACAAGTATTGCAGCGTTATGAGTCCCAAGTTCGCGTTGAATAAATTTACCCCCTTATTCATAATAACGCAAACTGTCAAATAAACATATTTTAGCTATTACACTGTTTTGTCACTTTCTGACCTGTCAAATGATGACAGCGCCCAGAGAGAACGAGAAAAAACAGTGTTATAGTTAAAATAGGTTTATTAGACTGTTTGCATTATTATGAATAAGGGTATTAGTGTATAGTTTGAGCGCATAGGCTAGGTAGGCCACCCGAGGTATGTAAGCGGCGAGAGAGTCGAAGTAGTACACAAATATCTGCGGTCGGTCACGTTTGCGTTTTAGCATTCTCACCTTTTACCGCTCACACGTACCTTAGGCGGTGACTAGTTCCGAGTTCAACTTGAAAATGTTGTTGAGGTAACTCAAAAAATAGTTGTAGCTTAGCAGCATTAGCAAATCCGCATCAAATGCTCTTTCCACTAAGTGACTGTTGAAGCTGTGTTTGGGTTTCGGAACAGTGCAAAATCTTGAAGTAACGTCTCAACTGAGTCGTTTCAGTAATGAAATATACAAGAATAGTGACTGACCTTTAGCACACGGCCCTTCCGTATAAGTACTCGCCCAAGTAGCGGCTCCAGTACAGCATCCACGCTCTCTCCGATGTTCTCAAGCAGCACCACGTTGCCGCTGCTGACCGCGCGCTCTATACGATCTAGGTAGTTACGCTGCGTCAGTCGAATGACTACCAGGGCATCGCCGTATTTTGATTTGATCCATTTTATTCCTTGCCTGAAACAGTTCATGTCTTATTAGGTATTCAATAAAATATTACTTTATTTTAATTAAAAACAATTTGATAAAATTAAGTCGATATTTTGGGCCTGTTTTACAATGTCCTTTTAAGTTCTGGTAAGCGTTATCTATCCAATATTTCATACAAAATGTCTTAATGTTGATTAGCGCTTATTTGTCAATGATGAACATGGCCCTTAATCTCCAAATCGTAATTGACACCAATAAATGTCGGTGTGCGTTCAACAAATCTTCTGATATGTAGATAGTACTTATATAGTTGCAGAACTATGAAACCACTATGAAAGGTCCAGCTGGCTGATGTCATGTTAAAGAGCAGATTTGACGAACACGAAAAAACTCACAGCTGAGGATCAATCATCAGCGGCCAGCGCGCTGAGTTGGTGAGGATAGTGGCGTTCTCCGTGCTCATGGTGTCGTTGGGTAGGCCTTCGTTGTTCCACACCGCCACCTGAGCGTCGTCCGTCAGCATCGACAGCGGGTCCAAGCCTTCTGTTGTCTCGATTTTAGGCTGAATAACACATACATCACATATAAATAGTAATATATAAATTAGCTGTAACTCTGTTTTACATCATAACAATAAAAGGACCAATAATAATATTAGACACAAATAATAGTTTTTAATACAGATTTTTATACTGAAATGTAAGAATCTCCTGTCGTCCAACTATCACGCGGCTATCACGGTGCTCTTTTAATTTTGTGCGACTATCACGGTGACAGTCAGTCAGACAGTCGGCTGGCAAACTAATAATAAATAAATAGAAATATGCGCCAGACAACACACCAATTGTCTGGTTTCGTGGTAAGGAATTTTCTTCCTTGTGTTACGAAGTACCAGACAACGATTATGACGGGGGCGTCTCCCATAAATACTTAAATACTTAAAAGAAGAATTGGGTGGATTTCCCAACAGCAAAAACTGCGTGGCATCGATGAAATCGGTACTAAAAAACATAGTAATCATGTTCAATCATTTTTTTTCAGTTAGTTGAAATGGTAGCCTTTGTGAAGCACTAAGTATTTTATTATTTGGATGAATAGGTTTTCCAGAAAAAAAATTGAAACCTCGAAATCTTTCATTGCCATGTTTGTCCACACGACACCTTGATGCATATTATACCTTACTGATAAAAATCTATTGGTTGTTTATATTAAAACCTATTTTTATTAAATACGTGAATAGTTAAAGCATTGTTACGGAATAGATTTATTCAAATATATTAATAAGACAACGAATTGTCAATAAAAAAACATCTGTCCCAGAACGACCTTTCATCTCCGTGTCCTAAACAAGTAAGATAATACTGTTTTATTTAACGACTTGTACCCCGCCCCCTACCCGCTGAACGTTGCTTAGCAGTGCCGCCTAAGTGCTCGACGTGGAAGGACGCCCGCACGTGCCTGCGTTTTCGCGCCATAAATTTAAGTATTTCATTTTCACGTTACTGGACATTTTTTCTTTCATCGCCGTGCATAGGTATAACTTCTATTTGAATAAGTTTTGCCTCTTGATTAGCCATTCGATAAAATGCTATTGCTATGATGTTTATTTGTGAAGTTATTATTACTTTGCACAAACAAAAGCTTTTTTGTTATTTTATGTTTTTGCTTCGATTCTCATTGCCATGCTTTCATTTTCGTGGTTTCCGTGGCAAAAAATTGCTATGGAAATGAAAAAAGAGACATGGCAATGAAAAAAATTTCATTGCCATGCCTTTTAAAACGATTTACTTTCATTGCCGAGGCCAAGTATTTCATTTCTGTGCCTTATGTTTTCATCGCCATGGTATAATTAGGCATAAGGTTCTGTAAAAAAGGTAGTATCGAATACTGACAGTACAGAGCTTTTCAAATTAGCCCTCTGCAAGAGCGACGTGTATCAGATTTAACAATATTAAATCGAAACTATACTTTTTCATCAAGTAGCAAAAAAATATTTCACCCAGAATATTACTATTTTCAATATTGTAGGTAATTGAGTTAACTTACGTTTTACGTTGATTGGTGTATTTCATTCTAAGCCTAAGCACTATCACAATATTACAAACAACACTTTCACTCCCCTTGAAAATTACTTGAGTTTGTATTTTGCGGTACAAAAACATGTGACAAATCGACCCCCACCTACGATCTTGTACGTGCACTGAGACATGAAAAGATGCAAATCCTTTAAACTACACTTTTAGTAATCTGGCTATCGCGTATGATAGTTACCACTAGGGGCATGCGTCGTCGCACCTATAGCCAATGCGGAACTGAGTGGCGCGGTGCGGGAGTCAAAGGGGTACCGCCACTGTACTAGCAGGCTCGCGCGCTTAGGCGGAAAAATATTTTTGATACTTTAATAGAAACTCTTAAACTGTAATTTCTTCGATGAATCAATTTATCAAAGTGTTATTTATAACTTTAATTTGTAACAATATCGTGTTTCAAAAAATATACAGTTTTTACACGCACTGACATATGTTACGACGTATGATTTAATTCAACTATTCCTACCTGCAAAAGAATAAAAGTCTTAAGGATGGACTTGATCCCACTTACTAAAAAAACGATAGCAGGAGGCTTGTAAGTCTTGACACAGAGTTATCTGACGAACATCAGTTGACGCTCGAAAAACGCTGACATAAAATTCGTGTTTTTATGTATTTGTTTATCGAAAACAATTATTGATAAATACTTGATTGTTTTTTTTTTCTTCAAAGATATTGCTAGGTAAATAAATTAAAGGATGTTTGATGTAGCAGAAAATAAAACAATCGAACTAATTGAGGCTAAATCTCAAAAATATGACTATTCGTTTGTTTGAGACTGTGGCCGCTGGTTTAAGCCAAGAGTAAGGTTACCCAACCAATTAAAAAGTATACCTCTATTATTTGAATACTGTCATCATAACATTCTTTTTTACCGACTTAAAAAAAGGACGTATTCAATTCAACCTGTATGTATGTGATATCAATTCAATTCAATTCAATTCATTTATTCATGTAACAATAATACATTGTGTTTGAATTCATAGGATAAATAATACTAAAATAACAATAAAAAAAATACAATACAAACGTCAAAGCACACAATATTCGAAAGTTTATTTGTCAACATTCAATTAATCAATGTCAACCGCAGGATAATGTTATTCAATTGTACCCACTATAAAAATGGAACCCACTATATCGTTAGAATTGGATAAAATTTGAGTATGTGTATGTATGTTTGTATATTTGTATGATTGTCCACGGATTTCTCGAAAACGAGAAGTCATAGCGCAATGATTCTATTTTAGTTAAATCAAGTATATTTTCGCTTAGGGTACAGTGTAAGTTTTATCAAAATCGGTCCAGTAGTGTTTGAGATATGGGTAAATAACTATAATCATGAAATAAAAAATAATTTAAAAATGAAACCGCTCTTAAAAAGCTGAATAAAAAGCTTGAAATAACGCATTCGTCTAATATTTAGAAAAAACAAATTCTTTTGGAGTCGGTGCATGTGTGTAGACTGTTGGAGTACGTAAGCTTGACATCATGCACCGACTCCAAAAGAATTTGTTTCTTCTGAAAAGAAGACGAATTCGTTATTTTAAGCTGTTTAGTCAGTTTTTAAAAGGCGGTAATTTTTTTTAATGAATTGATCGATTAATCCCTTATAGGGTTCTAAGCATGGTTCTAACTTTTTGAAATGAGGAGAGATACGTTTTTAACGGTACAAAACTATTTTAACCTTCCATAAAATATATTTACAACTGATAATTTTTACAAAGTAAATTAAACATCATTCATCATCAACATTGGCAAATTGGCAAATAATATGAAAGTATCAAAATTATTTATTAGGTAAAGATTTTCATTGCCGTGGATTGATTCCTTCATTCCCGTGGCACAGTTCTTTCATTGCCGTGGACGCTTGTTTCATCGCCGAGCACGCAGTTTTCATCGCCGTGGCACCAAATTTTCAATCTTGTATATCTCGTTAGTTTTTTAAGTTATTTGCTAGATATTGGGCAATAATACTTACATTATCTAGTACTTTAATAAACGCGACTTTGTTTTTTAAAAAAGCTTAAGATAAAAAAAAACCACGGAATGAAGATTTTTAGGGACCTGTTGAAATTCACTCAATTGCTCGAAGATTTGCTAAGAGTACGAATGCAGTCAAAATTACGCTTTTTAAAGCATATTGCACTTCACTGTACACTGGCAGTCTTTGGGTCAGATATACTCAAAGATCGTACAGCGCTCTGCGAGTCCAATTTAACAATGCTTTCAGGATATTGCTGGGGCTGCCTCGTTTTTGTAGTGCGTCCGCCATGTTCGCAGAGGCGCATACAGATAGCTTCGCGGCCATCATCAGAAAAAAACAAGCATCCCTGTTATTCAGGGTGCGTGACAGCTCTAACGGTATTCTGAAAGTCATTGCTGGGCGTCAACATGTTTGTCCCTTAATGTGGCACCTAAGCCAATGTACTTGCACCAAATTAGTTATAAGGTATTAACATAGTATGTAAGATACATCGTTTTACTAATCCTATTTGGATCAACTGTTGTCCTTTTCAATAAATAAATTATTATTATTATTATATAACATCCATGACTTAGGTATAGATGTTCGTGCTCATCACACAAACTTTTGTCCCATGCGCGATCGAACCCGTGACGGCCGGCGTAATGGTCAGGAGCGCTAACCAATACACCAAACGCGTCGTCGTAATGTTTAGGCTCTTGGGCCTGCTTGGGCATGTCAGGATTAGCTAAGTAACTAGGTACTCAATTAGATCATCGTTCTGTCTTTGCCCACATCAAAGAAATACATAGAGACAGAACTATAATTTCATACAGACCTAATTTAGTCTGATGACATCCATGTGAATATATATTATACTCACGTTGGTCTTCGCCAACATGGGCACCCAGTCCTCATGCAGAAGCTGCTGCCTGTACTTTCGCATAAAGCAGCCCACGTAAGAGATGAAGGCGGTGATGAGCAGCGTGTCTCCAGGCAACATCACTCCAGACTCCTTAAGGTTCGCTACTGTCGCCGTCCATCTAAATTCCGGAAGTTATTTTTAAAAACGTGATGTAAACAGACCAATGTCTGCTAAACAGTCTTGTTGTAAGGCACAGCTTAAATATGGAATTGATTTGAAGTTTACATGGTTCTAATTTATCAATTGTGGAGGAGGTCTTAGTTCAGCAATGGACGTTCTTGGCTCTCAATAATGATGATGATGACTTGCTTATTTATCGCTTTAGGTAAATATTTTGCAATGGTTTGTTTGTGTTGTTAATGGATTCGATAGTTGCTGTTGATTATATTAAAGAAAGTGGTTGACAGAGATGCTTTGACGTGCGGCCTCTGGACCACTGTCATGAAAATATTATATCCTTACCTGATTTTCTCCGAAGCCAATCCGTTGACCAGTCTGTTGGCTAGATCGATGGTAGCGTTGGTCGCATCAGCTTCTGCTTGACACTTCATTTTGTCATTTACGGCTTCTTGGAAAGCTTTCATCAAAACTTCCAGTTTCTCTTCCAATTCCTACAATATAAAAGGTTGCTTCAATATAATGTTAGGCCAAGTTTCAACATTATCACACTCCGGTAGTACGTATGATATTAATGGCAGTCTTAAGGAAAGGCGTCTCCGAGCGAAATCTTTTTGTCTGTCCCGCCCGCGACGTTTAGTCTGCCTATGATAAAGTGTTATCTATTCGAATACTTACCGCAATCTGATCAGTAAGCATAGCCAGCTTGTCTCTAGCGGCTTGGAGCTCGGCGTTGGCGGCGTTGAGGGCTCGCCTCTTGGGCTCTACCACCACGTACACTTCGTAGAACTTGCAGATGTTGATCACCCAAGCGCACAGGCCGGCCGCTGCAGCCGATTTCGACATGATAAATCCAGGATTGAAATCCGGGTTTTTGATGTACGGTTGCACGGCCTAAATTAAAATATTGGATTTAACTTTCATGTTCACAAACATTTGAATAGTTTTAAAAGGGGATGGCTACCATATGCACACGATATTTAAATGAGTTTCCGATATTTTGGCCCTGTTGACATATCAATGGATATGATCACGGATATCTTTATTTACCTATTTTTACGCAAAGCAAACACCACGACTATATTATTATAAGTAAAATACTAAACATAAAATAATAACATACCTTGATGACATCAGGATGAATATTTTCTTTGTCGTAGTAGACTAGATCGTATAAGAACTGATCGACTTTGGCCATCATTGTCTGAAAATGTAGATACTTTTGTGAGTAACATAAATCTAGATAGTATAGTATTGTTTTTTTTTATTTCCAGCTTTTCTACAGGAAGTGGAATAGGAAATTTCTAGTATGTCTTTTCCATGAATCCTAAAATGTAACAAACCTTGCACGCCTTCCACGACCTGTCTTTCGGAATCTTTCCCTTCTTGGAGAACAGCACCAACACAGCGGCCGTGACGGTGACCACCGCATCAGGCGGCGAGCCGAAGGCTTTCAGTTCAGTCAAGTTGTTCTTATTAAGGGTGTTCAGGGCCTCTTGAGCGGCGAGCAGAGCCGGCTCTGCCTTGGCCAGATCGTCGGCGCAGATCTTCGCCTTGATTGTTACGTCCTCTTCTATCACTTTCACTTTCTTCTCCTCCTCAGCAGCTATTTACGTTAAACAAACCAAAAATATAGCATCAGCTATCAATTCTATTAACACCCTGAAATTATTCAAAATCAGTGTTTCGTGTAGTAATTAACTTACCAAAAGCCTTTTCTTTAGAAACTTTCTCGCTCTCAGCACCGACCACTTCGATAAGTTCTTCAGCCGCTTTATTTTTGATTTTCAAATCTATTTCTTGTTCTGCTAGAGTCACCTGTATAAAAACAGTATTTGAACTTTAACTTGAATTCCTGGCTGGTTTGAAATATGTAATAATATACAATGTTAAAATTACAATTATATTACCTTCAACACAGCCACATCAGCAGAACAAGAAGCTAATTTCTCGAGTCCGTTTTCTAATCTGGATATCATCATCTTGAGGTTCTGTGTCTTCTCGTTGAGGAGTTTGGAGTAGAGCGTGATCTGTTCTAAGAATGTCTTTGGCGTCGTGTAGTTGTATCGCCGCTCATTTTGGAAGTACACCGCGGACATTTGGTTCACGCTCTGGTGGACGTGGGACATGAACACTGCCACTGCATCCACCAAGTTAGGCTAAAGGTCGTCATGTTTTAATAGTTGATTACTTGTAAATACATAAAACAGCCTCTGAAGTTAATCATCAATCTTACCGGTAGACATTCTACTTCAGCTATAAACCTCTTGGATACAGATCTTAACGCCTCCTGCGGCCACTCGTGGAACCAGTTGATTGCCGTGCAGTTGACGATTGAAGGGAATTTGCGAGCGCGTATTCGCAGCGTAGCGCCGACTGGTGAGAAGCATAGTACCACCTGGGCAAATATATAACCATGGATACACCCAGCATTTTACTCTCAACTAGTGACATGCTCTGCTTGTTAAGATGGCTAGCCAAGCTACTAGTTACAGTAATTCACTCACCTTCAGCATGGTCCGCACTCTGTTGATGAAGAATCGCCAACAGTTTTCGCGAGTATCTGGTACGCCTGTTGCTTTTGTCTGCAGAGGAAACATTACAATATGATACTGTACATCTGCTTATTAATGCTGTTGTAATCATCATACTCTGTTGCATAAAGACCAGCGCCACTAGATCCTAGATTCTGACTAGATGAAAATTAAGTCATGTGTGTGGGTATATGTCATGTTATGTATGTTATTATTTAGCTTACCTCTCCCCTGACACCATTGATAACATTTTCTAACTCATCATCAGCGAATAAGTCAGGTATTTCTCCGGAGGCCAGCAAGTCGTTAATCAGCACTAGGAATCGCTCCTCAGCGACCTGAGCGTCAGTCATCAGGAACATATTACCGATGTTCTTGAGACCCGCCTTGATGTACAAGCCAGCTGGATAGAGGTGATATAAATAAAACGTTAGAGTAAGATGTGTGTCAACTTTTTTGAATCAGTTGATGATACATTGGTTGGATTGGACCAGATGGTCAATGATTAGTCATCGAAGGAAGAAACTTTGCATTGCACCAAATTTATACAAATCTTATGTTTCGTCTTCAACTGCATCATCAGAACAAAATCAATTATCTAGAGGTAGATATGAAAAAAATCTCGTACAAGTTTATATAATTTCCTTACCCAAATCCACCTTCAAGTCGTTGATGCTATAGCCCTTGCGCAGCTGCACTTGGAACACCTCAAGCGACGAGATGAACGCCGAGAGTCGCGATAGGGACTGCTTGCCAGACCCGCCCACGCCAACCAGCAGGGCATTGCCTCGAGGCGCTTCCAATATTCGATTGATTCTGTGAAGTAGCTTCTAGTTTTCATCATTCTAGATGTGACATCGGCTTGTAATCGTCTCTTCCAAATCAAAATATGATCCGTAGTAAATTAAAGATCGCAAAGAAGCTGATAAATATCAGAATGATTCGTTTTGTATCAACTTATGTGACATTTACACCTTCACAATTTCACCAACTGACATGTGATGATTCTGGCCTAGGATGGTGGAGCAAGTATGACTAGAAACCGCCTACTAGTTTACTCTCTTATTGTCCAAATACATAGTCTTTAAGAAACACTTCTGCCGGCAGGGTAATTCATCCCTTACTCGTAAGAAATAGATGACGGAATCGTTTGGTGCATAATGCTGGTATGTCTACATGAGGGTGGAAAACATCAACAGTTAGATAAATAGTGCTAACCTGCAAATGTGATACATGGCGTCTTCGAACAGCACCAAGTTCATGGTAGCGACAAGATCATTGTACGCTGACAAGGACTCGTCTAACAACTTCCTGATTTGAGGCCAGTCCCTGATCGGGAAGTACTTGGGGTCACCGATACCTTCCGCGAAGTGGCAGTAAATTAACGGCTTCTCAAACACTACATTCTCATCGTACTCCTGAAATGATATGATGGCTGATGGATGAAACAAGTTTTCTTTGAACGATGATTTAATTTATGCGTAAAATTATATTTTCTACAATACCTTTGCTTTTAGTACCTGAGTAAGAATGATATGAGCAATGGCCTCACCTCGCAATTCTTTTTGATAATTTCCGCGATAAGTTTCGTGAAGTTTTCGTTGTCAGCAGAGTCCACTAGTTTGTCCGAATATACTCTAGTAGCCTCATGCATCCACAACCTGATTAGCTCTGATTGTGTCTTTATGGCATCTCCAGTTGTGAATAATATGCCCTAAATAAAACAACGTGTGTTAGTAAAAGATACATGAGTGCATGCAAGGCATGAGATCTTGTCTTCTCCAAATTCATTGAAAATTCGGCCGAATTCTTATCCCAAACATCTAGGTCTGTAGCTTCAATTTGTCTAACCATTATCTTAATTAAATCCCAATAAATAAGTAACAAGGCAAGCAACAGCATATTTTTGACAACAATAACCTGGAAAATATTGGAGAGGTCCCTAAGGTTGAATATGTAGTGGAACTTGATGGCGGTGGGCAGGAACATGGAGGCGAGCTTGTTGTGGAGCGCCAGCGCCGCGAGCACCAGCGGCTCGGCGTATCTAAGGTAAGAGGTAAGGTAACTCTTTAGTGCATATCACAAAGCTAGTTACATGTTCACAGAATTTCAATAATCATGTTCAAATTTAAGAGCTAGGCTCTTGTCGGTGGAGTTTTTTTTCATGCTTTTCGATTTTCCACTTCCTTGGGTAAGATCTCTCTGCATGACCTAAAGGTATGACCGGGAGAGAATGCTTTTAGCATTAAGTCCACCTTAAGTACACTTTTATTTGTGCAATAAAGTTTCTAAATAAATAAATAATAAAGAAGTTAAACAATGATCATAATGAAATTTCGTGCAGTCAGAATATCAAGATACCTTACACAAATAAGGACTGCTTCACCATTGACAAATAAGAAATGACAAACGAATAATTAAAATAGGAACGTCATTTCGTATAAAGTATTTGGCAGACATTTGGTATCAATGTTATATGAAAGAAAATTAACCGCCGCCCATAAGATTTATATTTAAGTTTTGAAGAGAGAAGGTGTTCTTTCTGTAAATTTTTGAAAAAAAGTGATTAATATGTATTACTTGTAAGCTAGAGGTAAGTGTTAGTACCTTATCACGGGTGATCCGAACTTATTCAAAGGGTTGACGAGGTGCTGCGACAGGATCTGCTTGTAGATGTGGAAGCATGCGTCTAGTCCGGGGAAGCTGGAATTACAGAATTAATTGTAAATAACAAAATGGTGTTTCATGAGAAGCATAGAGTCACAATTCAATTTGTTCCGACATGCTAGTTATCTGAATAAAATCAAGCACACAAGCAAGCAAATATTTTCAGAAGGCATTTACGAAATGCCTACTTTAAAGGTAAAGTACCTAAGGAAATATGATAGCAGAGGTTATTTATATTAAGCAAAATTCGTAGCAAACAACGTAATAAAAAATATTTTCTTGCAATATTATATGGCTTATTGGCTCTGGAATAAAATAAATGTAGTAATTACCTCACAGCAAATGTGCAGAAGTGTCTCTGCAATCGCGAGTCAATAGTGAACGAGCCGGCAGTTGGGTTCATGCAGGAGACAAACATGCAGTTCGATATTTCCTTCAAGGACAGCTTTTGCCGGTCATACCTGCATAGTAGAGAACATACCTATAATTAATACATCATAGGTAACATGATGGATGGTACAGTCAACCAAGACGACAAGGTTTAAGAAGCATGGAGCATTTGCATGTTTACGTCGCTTTATGGAATAGGTACTGTACGAACGTCAGCACGTCAAGTTAAACACTGTGGTATCTTATGCTGCTGGTATAAGGGCTATTTTCAACAATGTATAGTCTGATGTGCTGGTGCGACTGTACCTATAAAATGCAATTGTAAAAATCAACTGTGTCAGACAAGGAATCTGTGTCCGAACCCTGTGCCTTCCGCTATCCGGGCGCATGCCTATACCACTCAGCCACCGACACATTGGCATGCCTGTTGAATTTGCAAGTGCTTTCCTTAACGCGTAGGCTGCGTCACCTTATCAATGTTGCGAGATTGCTCTCACAATATATTGTACCTACCCATTTTTAATTTTTTAAAGCAGTTTGCAAGTATTTGCGAGAACACAGTTACAAAGATCACTAACCAATGCCTATAGTCCATGAACTGCCTGATCAGCGTGTGCGGCTGTACCGTGCCGTACGTGTCCACCTCGGGCATGTTCAAGTCGTCGACGAAGTAGATCATGAACTTGCTTCCTGGGGGCCCGAAGTTGCGACCCGACTTCTTTTCTAAAGGCTTCTCCAGTACTTTTTGAATCATTTCTGGTAACAAAAAATATGATATTTTTTAAGGTAGATAACCAGACATTTAGCCTCGTTCTCACCTGATGGTTAGTAACAATACGGCCTAAGATGGACCATGTCTGAACAAACACTTTTAAACCTTCGCGTTGCATTATAAATACACAGACACACATGATAAGGTAATTATGTTTATCGGGATCGCGTTTAATCCCCATGTGTCTGTGTATTAGTAACAGAACAGTCTATGCACTCTCTTCTTGAAACCGTCCAAAAAATAACTATTATTTAAAGTTACAACCGCTAGCACTTTCACATTTAGGCGACTTTAGCAGCACGACGATCGCGTTACTAACGCACTATAGCACCGATGTTTTATAATGTAAGAGCATCCGCTGCTACCGCGCTGTTATCTCCTTAATGTGTACGCTACCTCCTTATGTGCTTGCATAGAAGCGAGTCACGCAAGAAGTTGCCTGCAAGTACAACTAACCAGAAGTAGTGTAGAAGTTGAGCGGTACGTTGACGATGGCGTACGAATCGGGCAGCGAGTTGAGCTTGGCCGCCACGCTGACGGTCTTGCCGCTGCCGGCGCTGCCCACCAGCATCACCGGCTTCTGCTTCGCGATCAGCAGGTCCATGAAGAACCTGATGCGGGTGGTCTCCGATGTCGACACTAGACATGACTAGAAACAAAAAGACGTAATTGTCGTCTGCTGTTACAGTCTCAGAATTTTAAGAGAAGGTATGCATGTGTATGTTCCGGTTTTATGGTAAAATGGCTGAACCAATTTCGATTAAATTTTGCATTGGTTTATAGCTATGGAGATGGACATAGGACAGTTTTGAAATGATTTTACCATAAGCATTAAAGTTTGCATGGGAAATCTGATATTACGCGGGCGAAACTGGAATTATAATATAACACATTAATTGGAATTTTTTAATTAACTAGCGATCCCGGCGAATTTCGTTTTGTTGCCGTAGGCGGCCCCGTCTCCGTTACATATATTTTGACACCGTTTAAACCTTCCTTGGACTTTCACGAATATTTCAAGACCAAAATCAGCCAAATCGGTTCAGCCGTTCTCGAGTTTTATCGAGACTAACACAAATAGCAATTCATTTTTATTATATAGACTAGATGACCCGGTGAACTTCGTACCACTTACTTAGATTTATGTAAAATGTAGTTAAAACTTAAGCCGAACAAAACGAATTAATATGACAAAACTACAGAAAATTCAAGTAAAGCACAAATTGATATAAAAACGGAAATTCGTCACTTCCAAAGGACACGGTCGACCCGCCATACATTGCTTGCCCCAAAAGTAAAAATCCATGCGTCACGACAAAAACTAATTTTATGGGTTCGTTTCTTCACCTTTTAAAATAATATAAGCCGTAAATAGCGGGGTTTTCACATGAAATGAAATAAAATGAGTGGGGTCAATCTCTTGCACACTATTTAGAACAGGTCTTTCTAGATCATAGCGTCATCTGTGTCGAAAAACCGCCATCTAGGCCACCAAAACTAAATCATGGAAAACTGCCCCGCTAGGGTGCGTAACGCGTGAAAATTACGATGACGCAAACAATAGCCAACGAAAAGAAGTTCCTTGTCACAGTTTTTTTTTCAAGTTTTAGAAAGAGGTTAGTAGGTTTAAAGGTTAGTACCTATGGGAGGCAAACGTCATTTTCCTTCTTGAAATAGCGATTGCGAGCGCTTACTTATTTAACTAACTGCCAGTTCTATGACACTATGAAACAATATGCCATTTCGTTAAGCGGTCGTCAGTTTGCTAATAAGTGCTCGAAACCGCTATTTTCTGCCAAACACAACAATTGTTGGGGACAGGAAATTGTATTCAATCGTTGTCCTATTTTTTTTGTAGATTTATATGCCGCTAGATAAAAGCAAAGTAAATTAACAATATTGTATTAAAAATTCAATATATTTTTTGAAAAATGATATAGTCAAGTCTCTTAATGCTTTTATTTAATCAAACATAAAACGACTCTGGGGCACGATACGACCGTGTCCTTTAAGAAGTAAGTTTTTTAAATGATCGAACCTGAGCTGGTTCCTAACAGCACACCAGGTTCGCCTCCTCCGTCCGATTTCCATGATCCAAATGTATCTATTTAATATAGATGACCCGGTGAACTTCGTATCACTTCGTGTTGGGGCGGCCTAATAGTAGTTTAGTAATCTGGCAATACTGTCAGTGTCACTGTCACCTAACTTTTGAAGAAAAGATTGTTCAAATGTAAAAACAGAACTTATAGTGAACTTATAGTTTAACTCCTTAAAATGCATTGTCCCTTTTGTAATAAGTGGATGGAACGGCAGAACAAAAATAATAACTGTCCAGCAGGTCTAGGATGCACGCCGTGATAAAAATTTATCCAGGCATTTTAGCGCATTTGTTTGTCAAAAATCGACATACCCGCAGTTGCTAACATGGCTGCCATAAAAGTCATGTCGTACTGTCAAAATTTGAAATATGACAAAATTATCATTGAACCCTAACATGCCACACATATTTTTATCGAATTTTGACATTTCGCCGTGTACCATTATCGTCCACCATTAGCGACGACGACAAATAAAAAAAAACATATTTAGAGCAAAAATATATGACTGAGTCGTGCCATATTTTATCCTCGGCTCTCAAAAAACAATAAAGTGTGAAAATATTAAAAAGAAAGTCCCCGTGGAACATTTTTTATCCCTAACATATTTATTAATTTGAATTCATTATCTGTGGGCAATATTTGATATACTCTTACTAATCTGTGGGCAATATCGAGTCAATCTGTCATTGTGTCAAGTTGATCATTTTGAGCCAAATCTGACATAAAATTGAGTGAATGGTTAGAAATTGACATATCTCGTTAAATCTACTAAATTAAATCATTAATTTTATTGCATTTGATAATAATAACAAAAAAAATAACAAATATTCAAATTCCACCATTAGCGACGACGACAAATTAAAAACAACATATTTAGAGCAAAAATATATGACTGAGTCGTGCCATATTTTTATCCTAGGTTCTCAAAAAACAATAAAGTGTAAAAATATTGAAAAGAAAGTCCCCGTGGAACATATTTATTAATTTGAATTCATTATCCTTGGGCAACATTAGATATACTCTTACTAATCTGTGGGCAATATCGAGTCAATTTGTCATTGTGTCAAGTTGATCATTTTGAGCCAAATCTGACATAAAATTGAGTGAATGGTTAGAAATTGACATATCTCGTTATCGTTGTGGATAAATTTGTCCAATGTGGTTGGCATGTTAGGGAATATGAGAAAATAGCATTGATCGATTAATTTTGTCATGTCGATCGAAAGTAATAGTGTGTCATGCATGTTAGGCCTACTGGAGTCTTATTACAATGTTGGCAGTATTTGCAGAACGTATACCTGCCTGTCATTAATTTGGTAAGATTGGCACCCGTCAAACATGTCAAACAACGTCAAACATAACCCATTCATTATTTTTATATTTTAAAATTTAAATACATGATGTTATGAGCAAAGTTGATATTATGTTGTCGATTCAAAAGTCTTGTTTTAATGCGTTCTTCAATTCGAGTGGAACCGAGACTACAAATACCGTCAAATGTTTGACAGAAAGTAAGTGGTCAACTTTTATAAGGGAAAATGGAATTGTCGTTTTACTCTATCTTTCTCGCAATTTTTCCTTATTTGATCGACGTTTAGACCTACCCTGGCCTACGACAAACATTTTAAAACCAAAATCAGCTCAATCGGCCCAACCGTTCTGGAGTTTTAATCAGACTAACGAACATCAATTCATTTTTATTTATATAGATTATATCACACGATCAATAACCATAATCTCATAATTTGAAATTCCATTATTTCTATTACATTTACATAATTACTAAAAGAAATCGTGCCTATTTTAATCAGGTTATTCAATTCAATCAATTTCCAGTACAAAAGACATCAACGCAGTAGGTATAGATAGTGCCATCCACGAAGGCGCGCGCCTTTTATTTTTGATTGAGGAAAGCGCGGGGTGCGAGGTTTGTGGCAAATATTAAAATATCAAATAATATACATTTAATAATTATATTCATTATAATATCATTAAATATTGGCTAAAACTTGCACACATGAACAATAAACGATAAGGACGAGAGATGGCGCGCGCCTTCGTGGATGGCACTATCTATATAAGAGCCAAAAAAAATTACACGACCAAATACATCTGATTTCAAAATAGCATTACCTGCAACGGCAAATCTGGGTCAAGTTCGAAAGTTTCTATTTTCTCAGACCACGGCAACCATTTCTTCGTTTCCGGGTCTATGAAGAAGCTGAAGACATTGCCCGTGGAGGGGAACTTGATCTGCTTGAATTCATTACAGAACCATTTGCTGAACTCATTGCGCCAGTCCACCAGTTGATCTTGGAAAAGCGCGGATCCGAAGCCCCATACGATGCAGAAAACAAAGTAGGTTTCGTACCTGTAAATTGATAACGAAAAAATATATATATATATCCCCTTCACCCGAATTATATAAGATATAATAACTTATTTCTTTATTAAAAGGATCTAGACAAAATTCAAAAATTGGTTACTTAAACCCGGCTTTGTCCAGTTATCTATACAACAATTTCAAATTATTTAAATAAACTTCATAAAACTGGTCGATCTGACCAGTCAGTTTCGATACCAATCAACACAATGATTGATAATTTTTTTAATTTTGCACGCACCATTCTTTCGGACAGTCACTTGGCAGCAGATTCTTGTTCAAAAAGCACTCTAGCAAGTAGCAAGTCAGCTGTATTTGCTGCAGCTCAGTTAGCGGCGTCACTCGCTTGTACTTCCTGCAAGACTCGAGCAGAGATGGAATGTACTTGTCGAACATCACTGTCAGCATCGCTTTTTCACTTTCATCATCCCTGGTTGTCTCAATCCAAGATGCTACAAATCTGAACAGAATATGAAATCGCAGCTTAGAAGAATATTTCAATTTACGGTGACACTAAGATATCGTCAGAGTCACTATACTTACGGATTCCACCCCAAATCTTGAGGATTGATGTACAAGATACCAGCTCGCGAGACGGTAGCTGGCGTAGCAGTACGCAAATTGGAAATCTCGAACAATAACCTCATTGTTTTATTCAAAGCGATTCGTTCGTTACTGGCCAACGTTAGCACCTAGTGTATAGGTAAATCAATATCTAAAACTCCACTTTTCAATTAAGGAAATAACCAAATATTTACATAATAAGAGATCCTTACCTTGTTATCATCCATTAAAGTATTTAAACTTTCAATCCACATAGGATCGATATCTCCATCTAACACAATCCACTTAGGTCCATCACCAGGCATGTTAGCCATGTCTCTCATGATAGTCGAAAAGAGACCATCCTTCCACTCTCTCGTGGCTGGGTTGATGATGCCAAACAACTCATCATTGGTGACTGCTTTAGGGTCCAGATCGTTGTAAAATGGTTTCATTTTGAGCATTTGGTATGTCTTGTTGAGACACTGCCACACCATGGACTTACCGGTACCGGCAAAGCCGTCAATAAATACAGAATGCCTTACAGCAAACAGTTCCACCAATTGGACCATCTGTAATTAGAAATAATTTTTAGTTAAAAAGTTACAGAACAAGTTTATGTTTTTTTACTGAACGTAATTAAAATTCAAGGTACTTATTCTTACCTTTAGAATAAATCCTGGTTCTGGCTGCAGTTTCATTGAAATAGCAGCATCAACTAAACTCTTTTCGAAGTCAAAGTCTCGTTTTCTGGGCACGTCGAGGGCAGGGAACAAGTCTCCAATCAATCCCATGAATACAGGCGTATCGTCAGTAACAATTTTGGGAATGTTGAAATCTCTTAAAGCTCGCATCAGCACTTGGTCTTCTGGTCTAAATCGATCTCCTCTCTGAAATTAAAAGCTCATACAAGATGCAACAAAGCAATGTAAAAGTGAAATTCATGATGTAACTAACATGATAAACGTACCTTGAGGGAACCAGCTACCACCAGCACAGACTTGATAGCCCTCAAACCCCAATCGTAGTGGTCCTGCTTCGAGAGCAACTCCTTACACAGAGTGTAAAGAGTAATGAACTTTCGCGCTAACAATCGCGCCTCTTGGAAGCCTTCCGCCACCAACATGATTTCGCAAATCAGCTCGAAGTCCGGTACCACCATAGCACATGGTCTAATAAACAATATAGCGAGATTTTAAATAGCAGTGATTATAGTTAAGTTAAGTTAAGTTAGCCTGTAAGCATCCCACTGCTGGGCAAAGGCCATAATATAATTTAATGCCAGTGATTATAATTTAGCAAATAAGCAACCCATAAAAAATATGCTCAAAGTACCGGAAAAGTGCTTTCAAGTTCTCCGGCAGCTCCGTTCTCCCAGCATAACCAGGGTTCATGGTGATAAACATGCCGACTGTCGGGATGAGCGTGATGAACTCTCCCATGAAATCAAACTTCTTCTTCTTGGCTTTGATGGCGTCTTGGACGCTCTTTACCTGCACTGACACTACGGACAGTACTTCCACAGATATTCTGTTGAACTCGTCGAAGCAACCCCATGCACCGGTTTGGGCTAGACCTAAAATTGGATATAGATAAAATGAGAAACATCATTGAAGATTTTAAAAAAATGTAAGCAAGAAGGCTTTATCTAATAACCAAAGCAACAGACCTAGACTCCTGCCCGAGTCTATTATGTTGACAAACGGCCGTATGTCAGCCAAGTTTGCGGAGCAATAAAGGCAATAGATGTTGAATAAACCAGAGTGTTCCGTGGTAAGATTTAGGTATATGTATGTATAGTGTAATCCACCTACCCTTGTAAATATTGCCGCAGGACTTGTAGTCCATCTGCTCAGAACAGTTGAAGACGTAGACCATGATACCGAGCGCACGACCCAAGTCCTTGGTGGTCTCTGTCTTGCCAGTTCCGGCTGGTCCGGCCGGAGCACCGCCCATAATCAAATGAAGACTCTAATAACACAGTATCAAAATTATTTCATCAATATCAAACAACACTCTACATAATTCTACGCAAATTACTTTGTCGCTATATCAAGTTCTTGTTACAACAATCAATCTCACCTGAGTCAACGTTATGTAGCAGCGATCAGTCAATGGCGTGATGACAAGACGAGGAGTGTTACCCAAATACTCATAATCGTAAAGGAATTGGGCGTCGCAAATGTTAGCGAAACAATTGTTGAGGTTGTTATCCCAGCGATGTCTGTTAAATAGAGAAATGTAGGTATTTTACTTAGGGCTGATTTTTCAATAGTCTGATAAGAAATATTCGTCGAACATAATACAATATGGCTAATTTGAAACCAATAT
>OY757271.1:6860284-6885284 GCA_963584085.1 Pyrausta aurata | reverse complement strand
CTTACCACTTTCAAACGTCACGAAAACGGGCGTCACTTCAAACAAAAGTCGACACGAGATGAAAGCGACTTTGGCTCTTGAGGTGGTAAAGCGGCGGTGACCACGATAGTACCTACCTCTTTGAGTTTGAACTGCTCCCTGTACATAGTGAGCCGAAGGTTGACGAGCGCCACGCGCTTGGCGATGAGCGCCGCCTGCGCAGCCTGTAGGGGCGCCACGTTGTTCTTCATCACGGTCGCCAGTTTCACCACGTTTCTCCAGCGCTCGGGCAGCACGTCCAACTAAACGAAGAGTACATTGATTTCTTGTTAGTTGATTTTAAAATGACATTTCATGTTTAACTGACTCATATTTATTTGCTCAGTAAATAATAATCTAAAAATAATACTTTTTAGCAGCATGGATACCGATTCATCATTAAGTAATAACCTTATTATTATTAGTAAGTCTTTATTGTGTATATGAACAAAGGTTACAAAGTTCTTATAAGTAAATACATATCTCTTAGTTCTACCTTTTCAGGCGTATACGCACCAACCAACCAACCAGTATATTCTCTCTAACTCCTGAGTAATGATTATTTATTTCGTGATGTTACTTGTTTCTGCAGAAATTATTTGCATCTACTTACCAGAGTGTAAACTGAATACTGATGTTTTCCTGGGTTTGACTATTTCCATAGACAAGCATGAGACAAAATAAAAACAAATTATGAATCTCTTCCTATACTACAATAATTTATTTGTTCGTTAACGCTCTTCAATCGCTAAAATCTAAAATCTAAAAGCACTAGTAACCTGACCACAATGAGTGGTAGTTCCTGAGCGCTCCCAAAACTCACGCAGATATAATGAGAACATGCATAACTATTTATTCATACTAAGAAACATGGCTCGCTAAACATAATCACCTTATTTCACAATATGTTAAACAATAGGTATAGGTACATGTTAGCTTTATTGCCAGTAGCCAACCTAAAAAGGTGTTTAATTATAGTAGAATTCTCTACTAGTCAAACTTTAGGGTTAAGCAGTACCTGTTCGTAAGTTTCCTCGGGGAAGTCAACCCCGTATTCCTTCAGAACGTACATGATGTCCCTCAGCGGTTCGAACATGGTGTCGGTGCCGGCGTCCTGTTTCGCCCTGACCTCGTTGAGCACACGCATCACTTGCAACAGCCCCTCGTAATCGTCTTCCGTCAGCTCCACTGATAGTTCCTTGGTGGCGTATATGATGAAGTTCTCCAGGTCATCGAGGCTGGGAAGATGAATGTGAATGGCTGGTAGTAGATAGTCGGTAAAGGGCGTGTGGTATATGGAGAACGTGATTGTAAAAATAGATGATGTTGATGATAATAATGCACAAACAAAATAATCACATTCAACAGCTATAGGGAGAGAGAGAGAGAGAGATACCTAACAAAAAGCATTTGAGAAGCGATTTCACGAATATCAATGTTTTTTTTTATAATTAAGATAAGTCATAATATACCTACTTGGCACGACAATTAAAAGCTGTAAGAAGTACCTCTTTTGTACGTGATCCTTCAAGTTCTGTTTGTAAAGATTACTCCATTTACAGATGATGTTCATGATGGCTTGGTTGAGCCTCTTTAGGTCAAGCCTCAGCCACCCGTTACAAAGGTATTCGGAGGGCAATGCAGCCACCTCATTATACATTGCGTTGTATTTGTCTATCTGTAACCACACATCTCTAAGTAAAGTAAAAGTACTTGTTAGTGTTGATTTACCTTTCATCTTTCAATTACCAACCTCTTTCTGATATTGCTCGAGCGTTGGCTTAGCCTCTGGTGGGTCACAAGAATTTTCAAATCTGTACTTGTCAAATTCCTCCGGTGGTATCACTCGTCCGTACGTGAGGAACCCTTGTAGAACCTCTTGTCTATCTTCATGCCACAGAGGGGTGTATTTTTCGTATTTCTTTAAAATAACAAACACAATGTTAACAACGGTATGGGAAGTCAATAGTAGCAGACGATACTTACTTTATATGATAATTAAGTATCTTTAATATCTTACCGACGCATAGGAAAGGACGTCGTTGATGCTATTTTCAACACGCTTCGATATCTCATGATAAAGGTCAATCAATGCGTCTTCAAGTTCAATATCATCTGCAGAAAAATACATATTTTCACATAACAGCTCTGATTACATTAATAAGTATTACTGATGATATAAAAATTTATGTAAATTTACCTTCATAAGAAGCAATCGGCACGATCGGATCTATTCTTGGGAAGAGTGTAGCTTGGAGGAACATATCTTTCATCATCTCTCTCAAAGTGTCAAACAGTCCATCTTCGTCATCCTTTTCCAGGGACGGAGTGAAACATATGTCTGAAGATAACGATAATACATTTATTAAAAAGTGCAAGTGTCCAGTAAAACAAGCTGAATATTGTTGCATCAAAAGTTCGTTACCTGGGTCTTTTAATTCAGCAATAACTTCCATAAACGCAACTCTCGGACCCTTTTCCAAATCTGTCTGATTTTCGAACAAATCTAAACTTGTCTTTATCGCTTTCATAATTTGTTTAGATACCTGAAACATATTTTAGTTATTACCTATATGAATTTTGGTCAAATAAAAGATAGTTGAGTAAGAAGTTTTACCAAAGAATCGACGTATCTAACGTAAGCTGGCCAACGTTCGGCTCGGAACGCCGCCACCTCCATTTCTTGTCTTTCTTCCTCTATATCTGCTAGCTCTTCGGGATCTAGTGTCTCTTCTTCTTCAGCTGGAGAATCTACTTCCTCGCCTGTTAAACCACATTTATATCTATGATATACAGTACATGATTATCCACTTTATATATTTTGAATTAACTCATACCAGCTTCCCTGCGCTCCTGTCTCTCCCGACGCTCGGCTTCTTTGGCTTCTCGCTTCAACCGTCTAACTTCTCTTCTTTCAAACTTTATTCTATCAGTCTCCTGCCGTTCCCGCTCCCGCTCTTCCTTTGCTAGCATTCGTGCTTCGCGACGTTCTATAATCTCTTGCAATTTGGCTGCACGTGCTGCTTTCTCATCGTCATCTAGTGTTGCTTCATCTACTTCTTCAAGTTCTTCTTCCTCTTCTTCTTCCTAAAATTTTGATGCGTTATTTTTGGTCAGTTTAACACACAATACGCATAGTCATTTTTAGTGCAATGAAGTAATATAAACTTTACTTACCTCCTCCTCATCTTTGATATTGAAAAAGAGTTTGTAATTGCGCTCCAAAGTATCCACAAACTCTGCGTGGCTCTCTAAGATTTTATCACGTCTGCAACATGTCACGCACGATAACATTCATTATTATACCTGCGTTGTAACTAATATTCATATTATTCTAGATCATTTACCTTCTCACAAATCTCGGATGCCTCTCAGCGACAGCGAGTAGCTCCATCTTGTCAAGGTTTTCTTTGCGGTTGTGTAGAGGCTTGTCGCCCCATGCAGCGATATTTGCCAGTCCACGTTTTACATTGTTCTGCGCTGTCAGCACTCGCTCTTGTAGTGTATTTATAGCTGCGTACACTTCTGCCATCCAATCCGTGACTAAAGGAACATAAAGTGAATTTAGTGAAATTATACACTTAAAAATCATACAAACAGTTTATACTTTTACTAGACTACAGTGACGCCAAAAAGAAAGGTTTGGGTTTTAGTAGTCTGTATGAACTTATTACGTATGTTCCTCCGTAGCACTTTATAACTATTCATCGGATTTTAATGAATAAGATTTCAATCGATTCGTCACTATGCCCGGGTTAACACAGGCTACAGTTTTTTTTCAAAATACGAGTAGAAAAGGAACTTGAACGTAATAACACTTACAATCATCATTCCACGTAAGTTCTTCAACTCCTCGGCCAAGGAGATCATCAATTGCCGAGATTTCTTTCTCTATGAGCGCCACTTCAGTTTCGTGGCTGCCTTCACGAATAGCATTATACCACGCAATGGCACGATTCAGACGATTCATGTCATACTAAATAAACAAAAATATTATAAAGTTTATTTCCATCTTTAAGACCCCGCGTAGACTCCAGACTTTTAGCACCTGATAATTCGGATGTATACCGAGACGTTGTAATGTGCGCCCTTGTATACTTCTCCATACTGATTAAGTTGACTAAAATACTGACTGATAAAAGGCTACAGTCTGCGCGGAGTCTGAAGAAACCAATATATTTTCTGGATTGATTGTCCCACCTGTAATTTTTCATTGCGAGCATACAGCTCCAAACCTTCAGATGGTATACCTTGCTTATCCAAATACTTCATGTAACGGATTTCACGTAATAACATCACCAACTGCGGAAAAAAAATAAAGTTCGACAAGCCTGCTTGTGAGCTACATTCGCCTTTATTTTACATTTATTTATGTCAGTCAACATCCATTTACTGTCTGCCTTACCTCTGGACTGAAATTATTTCTGACAAAAGGTGGCTCCCGATAAATAAGATTCTTGGCAAGGTGAAGCTTGCATATACCCGGGACAGTGGCACACCACGCTTTAAACTGCCTGTCTTCTAACTGGTGCAGATATGACATCATCTCGTTGTGCTTCTGTTTCATGTAGACCGCATTCTCAGTTTCTATGATCCTGAGAAGTTTTATTAGAAGTTTAGTTCTACAAGCATCATGATATTGTGTGGTAGGTATGGAAGTAATATTAAGCAAAGAAGATATGCTTACGGATCTTCAAACATAATGAATTCTTCCATCGGCGCTTCCAGTCTTCGGCGGAGCTTATGGATCCACCACAAGATACCAGCAATGGGAGGTAGGTATGGATCTACCATAGGTCTTTCTGGGCCCCTAGTCATTTTCTAGAAAAATTACAGCATTAGTAAAGTGATACTAAATCTAACAAATTTTTAATACAATTCCTACATACCGCTAACTCTTCGTCAAATATTTCCTTCACGCAATCCAAATTTGAATGCATTAATTCAACCAATTTCACTAATTTTGGCTGCATTTCCATCTTTATTATTGGTCTATGAAACAGGTCTCCTATTATTTGGAAGAACTGGAAGTAAAAATGTTAACGTTCAATAGTTATCTGCACTGTAACAGTCCGTTTTTTCCATTACTTAAGAGCAAATACTCATAATATCTTATATATATCTAGTTACCTTAAAGAAATGCTCCAAATTGTGACATTCGTCCAGCCCTTGTGAAAATAGAGACGCTAGTCTCCTGTCAATGTCTTCGAGAGCCTCCATGTGTTTTGCGTAGTCTTTTAAGAAACTGTCATCTTCGGGATCAGCAGGGTCGTAACTTATATTACCAAGATGGTGGTATTTGAGAGTGTAATCATCTAGAACCTGTAATTATTTAATGGGTAATTATCATTGCTTTACTATGTTCCCTCTTTAACTTTTGATACGCCTCATCACGAAAATTTTGTTCTTTAAAAGATTTGCATAAAGATTTTCTGGGTTTCCGCACGCGGCGATGGAGATGTAGCGTAGTCGTAAGTCTTACCTTCATGCATTCCGTGCTCAAAGTCTTTCCTCTCAGTCCGCAAAATTCCACTTTCTCCAGCTTTAATATCTCGACGGTCGCTTCTAGAATGTTGTCGATCATATCGAGCCGCTTGATATAGACGTTGAACCGCATGAAGACGCGGTCAAAGTCGAAGGACCAACGCACCGGCATCACGCCCGGCGGGAAGAACGTGTGCACTTTGTCTCGGTTCATTTCGTATGTAGCACTTGAAAAAAAGATAGGTGTATAAATTTTTTATTCATGGGGATAGCTAGAAGTGATGCATTTGTTTTGATAATTAAAAGTCATAAAAGTCGTTTAATTTTGCATTTACTGGGGGCACTTATATACACGTCCCAACATATGCTCTACCACAGCTTCGGGACAATTGTGGGCTAGTGCTGAGAAGAAGCTGCGCAACAAACTCAGTCACTATTGTCAATGCCTCTTTTCAAAAGTTTTACAATGTTTTTGGTGATCATGCAAGTCCATATATTATTATCTTTAAATAATCATCTACTTTATAATACCCTATATATTATAATAACCATATTTAATGCGATATTTAAGTTGCACCATCTAATAATACCTAAGAGACGGTTGTGCATATTGTATTCGTCAGTGAAACTGTTTCGTATGGAGTTTGACAGTTATTGGGTGCTTGTTTTAGAAAACACTATCGTAGTTCAAACTGTCGCTGTGGAAAACCTTGAAGGATACCTATATCCAGCAGTAACTATATTTGGCTTAAAACTCATTGAAAAACCCTTACATAAAGTGCTTCAATATACCAGTAGCTCTCCTCAGTTTTATCAAGTTCTCGTCAGGCTCTCCTTGGAAGATTGACGGCGGATCAATGGAGTTGGTGCACTGCTGTATTACCATGTTGCACACTTCACGCAGCAATGCTAAAATAGATATGACACAATTTAGGTCAACATAATGTTTTTTAAGGGAAGTAGAATAGTTGAGTAATGAATCTGTTAACTTACGAATCAGTTTCTCCACGCTGCAATAATATCTCGAGCTGCCCCATAGGAGACCGATGCAATGAAACATTGGCCTTATGAGAAACTTTGAATCAGAGAAATCGGTTCCCTCAAAGGTCTCAAAATGGACCTGCAGCGGCTTCTGATAGATGAAGATGTCCCTACATTCCACGATAGCTGAAATAAAAATTGCTGATTAAACATCGTTCATCGTGAACAGCAATATAATCCACATTTCATTGATCACGGTGTAAGGTATAGGTTTGACTAATCACAGAGGCTTCCATCGCATGCCGCAAACTTGCCGAAAGAAGTAGCCGTCAGCACATTAGGTACATCGACATCACCGCCACCTAACCACCTTAAGAGCTAAAATCGCTTGCTCCTAGCGTCGTCTTTTGTTTTAAGTGACGCCCGTTTTGGTACCATTTGTGCACGCGACTTTTATTTTAAAGTGGTTAGGCGACGGAGGACCTCGACCTTACACATGGCACCACCCCCTCTTCTAATAGTAGGTCTCCTTCTAATAGAAGGATACCTACTATTAGATATTATTATAGTTACGCAGTTACCAAGCAGTAAATCTAAAAGCAATTACTATCAATATAGCAGCATCAAGCAACATTTTACTAACAACATCATTGGTGAGGTGAGCATGGTCTTGAAGCACGCCAGGTAGACGCTGCGCGTATCTTCGAGGTAGTGCGCCATGCGTTTGATATACGGATGGCATACGTATGGCGTCAAGACTACAGGAGTAGTAAGCAAGCAAGATGTTACCGGCAACAACATTGGTGAGCATGGTCTTGAAGCACGCCAGGTAGACGCTGCGCGTATCTTCGAGGTAGTGCGCCATGCGTTTGATATACGGATGGCATACGTATGGCGTCAAGACTACAGGAGTAGTAAGCAAGCAAGATGTTACCGGCAACAACATTGGTGAGCATGGTCTTGAAGCACGCCAGGTAGACGCTGCGCGTATCTTCGAGGTAGTGCGCCATACGTTTAACGCGAGGGTCGCGTAGTTGCGAGTATATGCCTTCGAGGTTGCGCAGTCGGTTCATGTAGAACTCTATATCCATTATAGGGAGGGGAAACTTCGTCTTTTTAAATGCTGGAAGTAATAAAAACTCATTAAATTAACAACAATATTGTTAACGTGCGACGTTGACGTAAAACATAACTTATTAGAGGAATGTCGTATTTCAGTAGCCCAAAAACGGTGCATTTACCAATATAGGAATCCTCCTGAAGTAAGTCATGTACTTGTTGGGCCCATTTGATGATGGCGCCTTCTATGTTAGTCTTCAAATACAAGTCAACCTCTTCACCGTCACTAAAATTTAAATTAATGACACATTAACATATTTATTATTCAGTTGCTATATTGTAAATGTTACATTTGACAAATCTACCTTTCTCGTAATCTCGCCTCAGCGTGGTAAATGTTTTCTACACCTGCCGGCATTGGTAGCATCACTTGACTTGCCATTTCACCTTTGAGCTAAAGAAAAAAAAATAGGTAAATAATATGAACTGTCTGTTTTACGTCATTTTGATCATCTTTTATCAGCTAGTAAATAGCCCATTCTGGGTAAAGACACACGACATAAAAACGAGCGACACTTGAAACAAAAGGTGACGCGAGGTGCAAGCGACTTCAGTGGTTAGGCGCGAGTGTCTTTGACCGTACATACGAGCCATAAATCCACCAGGGGGGCTCAGTGGCGATTGGGATAGAGGTTTTTTCAAAGCAAGCTACTAAACTTTCTGTTAGATTTTATCATTTTATTTATTTGAGCATATAACTATTGACCCAAAACAAATGTTTAGGTAAATAAAGATTAATATTATAAAAAAATAAAACCTGATGCATCAAATTCCTGAGGTCATTGATGTGCCGCCGCATATCATTGCGCACGATCTTCGGCCAGCCGCGCTGGTTCTCAGGGTTGCAGAGCAGTGGACCGATCACCTCGTCCGCCATGAGGCTGATGTCCATCAGCACGTTGCCTGACATTTCGCCCAATGTGGTGATCTATATAAAAAAACCCAGTTGGATAACTCCATTATTAGCAACGTAGTCTTCTTAGTACTTATGTGAGCTTAATTGTAACTATGAAAGCCAGTCACGGATATCAATTCAGAAATGCAGAAAAAGGGAATCTATAGCAATCGGCATGCTTGCTACGATTGCTTTTGCTACGACGAACGTATCACCATAGAATGAGGATACGAAACGTATTTTTAAAACAAAAGAGGTTCTCAGTTCGACCTGTATGTTTGTATGTATGACTGTAGTCTTTTGTAACAAGATATGAGTACCAACGGTTAGTATACATGTAGGAAAAAAATCAAGAACAGCACGGGAAAAAAAACGTTTATGTCTTTTGTACGCGTAGCAACAACTACGGCGTAGCACTAATATCCGTAGCACTTACATCTGTATGGTGCTGTAGCGCAAAGCAATCGTAGTGTTTACTACGATTGCTACGACGCGCATGTAGCGCATGGAGAGATCATCAGGCGAAAACTCACTGTAGCTCGTTTATATAGCTACGTACGCCGTAGCAATACTTAGTTATAATTTGACAAAGCTGCACTATTTTATGACGTCAAAGGCAAAGGTTACACGTTCAGTTCGGTTCATCAGTCAAGACTGACTGACACGAGGTAACCAGCATGAGGGAAAACTTTCTCGGTATAATTTTTCAGAGGCGAGGATACACATGCCTGTAAAACGGGGCAGTAGCTTGCATGCCAGTTACAGGCATGTGCAAGTTTAGCAATTTGCGTCATTGCATCATTGTCATTGCTATATTCATACTATTGATATTCAAACGCCCCAGTTTTGGAGCCCCCACGCACGTCCACTCCCTCACATTATTGCATACCAGTAAGCGTTTTCCTACACATAAAAGAAGATGGCACGTGCCAGTAGCTGGCATGCAAGTGTGCCAGGTACAGGCATGTGTATTTCAGCCTTAATGGATCAGACTAATGTACTAGACTGACGTCAAACTGATGGTGTCAAACCGTTGCCTTTATCATTACCTTTCTATAAATTAAAATAGTTACCAACCACTACGTAGGTAGACCGCTTCTTTGATGAGACTTCGCCTGCGGGGCGGCGGGGCGGTGGGGCGCGGGGGAGGCGAGAGCTGGTTGCGTGAGAGATGCGGGCGGTGCGGATACGCCCACCCGCGCGCCCCATCGCCCCGCAGGCGAGGTCTCAATGAGGGCTAACGCGTATGAATTCGCCGCTAGGGGCGCTTATGTAGCGTGAGGTCTCAGAAATGTCAAATGTCACTGTTTGTAGGTTAGATGTGCGGGTTTATTTCTAGTTAGATTAATGTTTCGAATATATCCTACTACTATTATAAAGGCGAAAGTTTGTATGGATGTATGGATGTTTGTTACTCTTTCACGTAAAAACTACTGAATGGATTTGAATGAAACTTAACCACAATATAGCTTATACATCAGAATAACATATAGGCTACAATTTTTGAGGTTTCTAATGTGAGGTCGTAAAAAACACATTTTTTGCGCTACTAGACGGGACGAACCTGAAGTCCACGCGAACGAAGTCGCGGGCAAAAGCTAGTTAAGCAATAATTTCGATCGATCGATCGATGAATGAGAGTGTTTAAAAAGGGGACTAAGGAAATAAAATTTAAACCTTATAACTTGTAAACTTATTCCTTTTTTCCTAACCAAGCTGGACTGCGGCATGCCCGATGTATTGTAATATTAAGAATTAATGGCAAACTTGATTTTTTATCTCTCCATCATGACAATTTACACACACCATAAAAGCTATATTCTGGACCTCACGCGACAGTGGCGCCAACTAGTGATCACGAACACGGTAGCCCTCATTTCGCGGTCTACCTATAGTTGCATAGTAGAAAAGGTTTGTGATCTATGCCTTAGACAAGAGAGAAACTAAAGAGCGCTTTTCATATGTTTACCTTGCGAAAATTTCCTTGAGTTATTTTCTCCTCGGAGTTCCTTAGGAAGTAAACGACCTTCCCCCTGCTGATTGGAGGGAAGGTGAGGGAGCACGTGAGCATTCCCGCCGTGTTCATGCGGAACACGAGCACTTCGTACTTGGGCGTGTCGAAGAACCTGAAGAGAATGTGCTGAAAGAATGTGCTATGTTAGAAATATACGACATAACTGCAACAAAACTTTTTAACTGACTTTTTTTTCAGATATCGTTATGCAGAATTTTGCCAATGTACACACAACATCACATACAACATGCGCTCTCTACATACTCTTAGTAAACTGTGCAACATACAATACACGGTCTATAATAAACGCAAGTCTATAATATTTCTCTTGCCTAACCACTTTTCAACGCAAATCACTTGCACACACGAGACAATAACGGGCATCACTTATAACAAAAGATGACGCGAGGTGCAAGAGATTTTGGCTCCTTAGGTGGTTAGGCGCGCGAGATTGCAAACGTTCTTTTAACGTCCAATCTCCTTCGTGTGTATGTATGACCGTTGACTACCACTAGGCTCAGTGGCATGTTTTTTGTTTACAATACAACACAAGCACCGTACAAGTGCATGTTGATATCATTATACCTAACTATAAATTATGCAAACTAACTTACCCTTTCGTCTCCTGTAATAAACTTTGTCCATTTTTCAATTTTCTGCTTTAGTGTTTTGAGAAGATATTCACTTAAAAACTCCAGGCGAGTATCCACATCTTCTTTCTAAATAAATATCATTAAATATAATTAATAACAAGTTGACAGTGAGTTTTCCGTAGCCGAATGGCAAAAAACGGAACCCTTATAGTTTCGTCAAGTCTGTCTGTCTGTCCGTCCGTATGTCACAGCAACTTAGCCACTTTATTTAAAACTATGAGCATCACCTTATGTACCTTATTTACCGCTTCCGATTCAGATACAAAAAATTAAAAAAAATACATGAAACTAAAACCTAAAAAAATTTTTTTACTCAAACCTATGCGTGCCTATGGATAGATCGTCTTTTAAAATGATATATTGAGGTTTCTAAAAGTCTAACGTTTGAGATATACTTACACGCTTCTAAAGTGGTAAAATGGCCTCAAAAAAAACTTTAAACGAAATGTAAACGAAAATTAGTTTGAATAAGATCGAACTAGTAGTTTTTGTGATATTTCACATTTTTATCAACCGCAAATAAAACTTTGTCTTTCATTGAAACACTATGAAAAACAAAATTATTTTTGCTGTCAAAAATATTGTGATATTTTCGTTAGTTGGAAGTAAGTGGACCCCGAATCCAGTTATGGGTGGTACGAAACCGTCAGTGTGTGGGTCCGACTCGCACTTAGCCGGTTTTTTATTTCATTCCATAGTTTCTTATAAATTACGTAACATTTTTGTGGTAATACTTACATCACCCATATTTAGTTATATTTCTGCAATCTTGATTTTATAATAATTATTATAATATCCTTGATGCGATATAAAATAATGTACCCATTTTTCAAGATTAAAATTCACTTTGACTTGAATGAAGTTTGTTGCCAAGTTTGTTGTATTTACTATTTTGTTTATAAATATTTACACGGTTACCAATGGATACGCAAAAAGTTTGATCAATTTTAAATTTCGAACCAAAACTTCTAGTTTTTTTTTCAGTTGCTCTATGCACCAGTCATGACATCCAGATTTATCTTTCACCATGTGCAGAAAAGCAATTGTATTGTAATTAATCATTGCATTGATTTGATGTTGCATGAGCATATATGTACTTCAAGAGTCATTGAATTTAATGCTTTATCTTATTTTAATGTAAATGAAGCTACCTATGTTTTATAATGTTTTTGAATAGATAACAAAGATGTATAAAATGAGATGTCCTGGCTTCACAAGAGTACTAAAAAAAATACAACGGTGTTACTAGCTAACAATTTTATCTTAACTTAAAGGAAAACACAAAAGGCGTGGATCATTTTTTAAATTTTTTTTTTCAAGTTATTTTACCAGTGTAGCACATAATGGGATGATGATGATTGGTGTAGGTGTACCAAAAAATATTTCAAACTGCATAAAACCATATCATAAGGATTACTATTTAATAGAGCTTTGATAATAAACTACCTATTCTATAACAGTATCAGTACGCCTTGAACCCTAATTAAGTATAAAAGGAATAGTTTGTTATGATGATGAATGAGACATTTTTCAATATGTTACAAATTGAAGTCATTCAAGTTAATTAATTTACTGATGGGTTCGGTAAATAAATTTTACTATACTGGCAGCATTGTTGAGCTGTCAACTGTCACTTTGACATGACTGACTGACTGTCAGTCATTGATTGCAAAATGTATACCTGACAATCCCGCCATCCCTTCAAGAACTTTTGAAAACGCCTCAGACTTTTAAACCTATTTTTGACTTTATCAACTCCACTGTTGGAGATCTTTGAATGAAGCTAGACAAGAGAACAGAAAATATCAAGATCTGGCTTTTAGCCTTCTTTTATCCTGCAGTTCAAAGAAATTAATATCAAGATCAGGCTGTATGGCTTTGTTCCGTTGCCTTTCCCGAAAGGGATAAACCAAACTACTACTACTGTCAGTCACAAAGATGGGCGATTGTTACTGATTTCAATAATCGAATGGTTTGATAGTACTAATATTAACAATCGAATACAAAAACAATCGATCGCTAGTTTTAACAATCGAATGAAACTACTAGTTTCATTCGTTTACTTTTTTATACAAAATTGGTCTTTTTGACTTAAGAAATAAAGTCCATTTTTAATTGTTATTCGAAAGAACAATCGGATGAAAAATGACAGTTTGTATCAGGTATTCTTAGCATTTCATATTTCTCACTAGATGGCGTTAGCGATTAAAAATACGAACAATAATTTAATGATTTACTAACAACAGTATGTATTTTTATGTTTTAAGATTATACAATTATAAATTTTTTTTTCAATAATTATGTATTTTTTTACTTGTTTTCTGTTTATTTAAGTTGGCGGATACTAAACATCCTTTTTTGTGTTGCTTGCTATGTACGAAAGCACCATCTCTTGTTGATAAAAAAATACCGTCATTGGGTGTGTTAAAAAAAAACAGCAGTCAAAGTAGAGCCACAAAATGGCGGATAAATAAGCGCTAAGCGCTGACAATGCTTAGTTAGTTAGCCATTTTTATCTAAAAAAAATTGATTATGATTACTTGTAAAACTCAATAGGAGGTAGTGTTTTGACAGTCTATTATCAAAACATATTTAGCTTTGTCAGCGCAAATTAAGTAAGCAAAAATGTCCTAGCAGAGAAAGCGCTTCTAAGCGCTTATGATAGCTGTTTTCTGCTAAACACACTCAATGATCGCTAGTTTGTATTCGAATGAAACCACTAGTTTATTCATTTACTTTGTCATAGAAAAATGATCTTTTTTACTGTGATAGGTGAAGGTTTACTTTTTATTGTTATTCGAAGAAACTATCGAATGAGAAAAGTCACTATCAGATTGTTAGTTCGATTGTTTGATGATTCCATTTGCCACACGAAATTGAATATTATTGATGATTAAACGAACTTCCAAGTGAAGTTCGATCATAATTATATAAACAGCTTCATTCGAAGATATTATTAACCAGGTAGTCCCTTTAACCTACTAGGCGGCTTCGCACATTTTTAAAGACTTTATTTCTTTTAAAAAGGAATAAAAATCTTTGTATTTTTATTTAAAAAAGACACTCATTTGACTACTTCCGTTTTTCCCCTCCATTACTACCCCACCATAGCACCGGTCGCCATCGCTGGACGCACGGACACTGTACCTCATTTTTCAGAGTACCTAAATTGCAAAACCTTTATATGGGCATTTGGGAGGGTGGGTGATAATATCTTCGAATGAAGCTGTTTATATAATTATGATCGAACTTCACTTGGAAGTTCGTTTAATCATCAATTATATTTCACAGCTTCATTCTTCAGATATTATTAACCAGGTAGATATTTAGAGTAACGGGTTTTGCAATGAAACATAAGTATGATCATAATATCAATTATTGCTTTATTTATAACACAGTTATTCATTCATTTATAAACACTTGTTACATCTAAATAAAGTATATAGTACTTTTTTAGTATTAAATAATCATGCTATAGGTAACAATGAAATTGTTTCATAATAATATAAAGAAGGTATTAAACTTTAATATATTCAATATTTTAAAGTATGTAAATCATAAATAAATACTAACGTTTGATTAGAAAATCAAGGTAAATCATTGATTAGGAAGACACACTGATCTTGCAAACAACCCTTCATCTTGGATTTCTCTTTGGTAAAACCGAGCAAAAGTACTAGAACTACTTGTCCAGCCTGCTGCTTTTCTGATTGTTTCTATATTAGCACCAGCTCGGCTGGCAGCTGATGTGGCTGCATGGCGTGTGCTATGAGCTGTGAAAGTATTTATGTCTACCCCACTATCTGCCAATACTTGTTTTATCCAACGAGCAATTGTTTGGGTGGTTGGAGTTCTATGGGGCGGTTTAAATGTCAATAACAGTTTACCGTTATTCTGATCCCTTAGAGTTTGTGTTTTTCTTATATATTCTGTTAGGGTCGTTGCTGGGCAGATACTAATATTTTCATGAAAATATGGTAAAGTAATAGGTGGTTGATCACGGCCAGGAGCAGATGTTTTAATAACATCGGTGACTATAATTTTAATGCAGTTATTGACTACGGAAATGTTTTTTAATTGGATTAGTGATAGTGTTTGTACTCTTTGTGCTGTGCAAATTGCCAAAAGTGTTACTAGTTTTTTGGTTATGTTTTCTAAGGTTAGTTCTGTGTTCGGATATAATTTAGATAAATACGTTAACACTACTTGTGGGTCCCATGTATGTGTATATTTAGGTATGTTGGGTTTCAATTTAAACGCTCCTTTGATCAGACGTTTAACACAATCATCACTTCCTATATTATTTCCTAATAATAATGACAATGCTGACCGATGCATGTTGAGGGATGAGTACGAGCAACCTTTTTGAAACTGTTCTGCTAAGAATGTTAAAATATGGGGTTTTGATGGTTCATAAGTATTTACTTGCTTGTTATTACAGAACTGCCACCAAAGTTTGTAGGAGACGTTGTATTGTTTCATCGTGTTTTCAGATAGTGAGGCTAACATTAGTGTAATGGCTTGTATTGGCGTTGACCGCCGTTCGAAGGCTTCTTGCAAAGCCTCGCGGCACCCAGGGTAAGGGTTTCGTGAAGTGGGTGATGTTCCCTGAAAGGAGAGTGCAAAAGATCTTTATGTGGGCTGAAATATATTATGTCGGATGATGCGAGACTTTGCAGCAGCGGAAACCATGGTTGTGAAGGCCAACGTGGAAATACTAGTATGCCATTTGCGTTATCATCAACAATTTTTCTTAAACATTTAAGTATTAAAGAAAAAGGGGGGAAAGCATAGAAGTTTAGGTTTTCCCAGTTAAGAGTGAATGCATCTATTGCAATAGCATCAGGGTCTTGTCTCCAAGATACAAATTTTGTGCATTTTGCATTTGAACGAGAAGCAAACAAATCTATTTCAGGTTGCCCGAACTGTAGAATTATGTTTGAAAACGCTTTATTTGATAACTGCCACTCAGTATCCGGATTAATTATACGTGATTCAAAGTCAGCGTAATTATCTTTAGTATTGACATAAGACGCAAACAACCAAATATTTCGTGTTTCACACCATTGCCAAATGAGACGCGACAGATCGTTTAGGTGTGGAAACTGAATGCCTCCCATGCGGTTTACGTAACTTATAGCAGTTGTGTTGTCTATACGTAACAATATTGTGCAGTTGGATTTTTGAGTTGCAAATACTTTTAATCCCAAGAAAACAGCTAACAGTTCTTTGTAATTTATATGCTGTTGCTGTTCATCAGCTTTCCACGAGCCGTGGGCACTATTGTTGCCACACGTGGCGCCCCATCCCGTGTTAGGGGCATCTGAGTAAATTTCAAGATCGAAATATGAGTATCGCATGGGGTTCGAAGTTGTGAATATATTACTTAACCACCACTTGAGATCTTCTAATATGACATTAGGGAGTATTATATGTCTTTCGTAATTTTGACTATTTAGTAAGGCTAAATATTTTTGTCTTTCTAATATTTTAGTGTATACCCAACCATATTTTGCGGCTGGGCAAGCAGATGTTAGTACTCCGATCAATTGTGCAAATTCTCTAATTGAACATCTAGATATAGTTGTGAATTTCTTAACCAACTGGGCAATATTGTTTCGTTTTTCGTCGGGTAATGTAATGTTTAATGTTTTAGTATCAAAGTTAAAACCAAGGAATCGACAAACACGGTTTGGAAGTAACGAGCTTTTGTTAAAGTTTATAACAAAACCTAGGGCTTGCAGAAGTCTTAATGTCTCATTAACGTTATTTTTGCATGTTACAAAATCATCTCCGATGCATAAAATGTCGTCTAAATAAATAACTGATTTAAAGCCAAGATTTCTAAGATATGAAATTACTTCTTTCATAATTTTTGTAAGAACCCAGGGTGCAACAGACAACCCATAAGGCATGGCAGTGAACTCGTAAGTTAGAACTTTTGACTGAGGTTTGTCTTGAAATTGAAAACGTAAATATTTTCGATCATCTTGGTTAATAGGGATTAAAAGATAGGCTTCTTTTAAATCGATTGTTGCTAAGTAACCATTTTTAGGGTTCCGTAGCCGAATGGCAAAAAACGGAACCCTTATAGTTTCGTCAAGTCTGTCTGTCTGTCTGTCTGTCTGTCTGTCTGTCTGTCTGTCTGTCTGTCCGTCCGTATGTCACAGCCACTTTATTCTGAAACTATAAGCATCACATAGCTGAAACTTGGTAGGTAGGTGTATTTTGTTCACCGCTTTTCGATTCAGATACAAAAAGTAAGAAAAAATAATATTTAAGGGGGGGCTCCCATACATGAAACTAAAACCTAAAAATTTTTTTTACTCAAACCTATGCGTGTGGGGTGTCTATGGATAGGTCTTTTAAAATGATGTTGAGGTTTCTAAAACCATTTTTTCTTAAAGTGTAAGGTTTGAGATATAGACGCTTCCAAAGTGGTAAAATGGGCGTCCCCCCCCCCTCTAACTTTTGAACTAAGAAAGTGAAAATTTTGAAAAAAATACATAATGTAGATCTCAACAAAAACTTGCAACGAAAATTGGTTTGAAGGAGATCGAACCAGTAGTTTTTGAGATATTGCACATTTTTATCAACCGCAAATATAACTTTGTCTTTCATACAAACACTATGAAAAACAAAGTTATTTTTGCTGTCGTAATATATTGTGATGTTTTCGTTAAGTGAAAGTAAGTGGACCCTGAATTCAGTTAAGGGTGGCACGGAACCCTCAGTGCGCGGGTCCGACACGCACTTAACCGGTTTTTTGGAATAAGTTTAGATGCCGTTCGATGATCTTCCATTTTGAAATGACACAAATTTATTAAGACTTTTTAAGTTTAGAATAAAGCGTTTATCGCCATTTGGTTTTGGCGCTAAAAAATATGTTGATAAATATTGGTCAGGACTAGCTGTACACTCTGTTATAGCACCTAAGTCTAAGAGTTTACTTATGGCAATTTTGAGATCATTTTTCTCAGTAGATGACAACTTTAATGGGGCTATATTAGGTCGGATAACTTCTTTACAAAAAGGAATACGAAAACCGTCTTTAATCCATTCCAGTACGAAATGATTACAGGTTATATCTAGCCAATGCTTATAATAATTTGATAATCTGCCTGCATGACGTACCTGCATTATTGTTGTGGTGTCCGAGGTCTCATTTGATGTGCAGGGCGTGGGCCCCTCGGAAGGGGTGGACCCGGTGGTGTCACGATCGAGGTTTGATGTCGAGGATTGGGGGCAGGCTTTCTGAATCCTCCTCGACCCCTGGATGGGAAGCGAGGAGGGGCCTGCCAGTTTTCCGAATAGGCTGGACGGGATGTTGAGGGTTGATGATGTTTTGCTTGATTTTGGTTTCTTTTCATCTGATTGCCTTGTCTCTCCAATGTTTTAGCCGCTTTTATCTTTTCAGCGAGGTTAGCTCCAAACAGCAACTCGTCTCGTTCAGTGTTGTTTGTGACGTTTACAGTGGTTTTGTCTAAACCTGCACACACAACTCGGGTTCTTATTTTTGTATGCAGTGCATGCATGTCGCAGAGCATACGACAAGCATTGCTTAGATGTTTAAGGGCCGACACTTTGTCGTCACTTGTCATTAAAATCTCCATGGCTCTGTTAACAGCTGTTATAGTCGTGCCTAATTGTTGTTGGTTTGAAACCCATCTTTTATCCTTTGTTTTCCTTGAGTCTGTTATTGCAGCCGCAATCTCAGGGTTAATTTTTGGGGCTTGTAAAAGCCGGCAGTTGTTCGGAATGGCATATTCTTTTGATAGTTTCTCTCTAGCCTCTTTGGTGAGGCCTTTTTTGAGAAGGGGCTGCCAAAGTTTGGCAAGCCGTTCGTGGATATCAGATCCGTATTCTGGAGACTCGTCGGTTGATTCTCCCAATGCTGCTATGAGAACTGGGTCTATTTCTTGTTGCATTGTTGGAGATTCAGGCATGGTGTTTTCACCTGATGCAGATGGCATTGTAGCTTCTGCTGTTACATTTGTGCTTAGCACTGTTTCTTCAAAAGGAATTTCGACTATGTTGTTGGGCTCCGGAGGGTCCTCATCGGTGGCCTCAATAGTATGAGGTTCATGATGTGAATCGTCAGTAACTAAAAAGAAGATTAAGAACATTATGAGCTGTCTTCTCTTTTTTTTTTATAATAATAATATTTAAAACTAATAAAATTATAGGTAACGAATTGATAGAAGTGGTTGAGTTAGAGATAAAGGACTAATGACAACATTTTTCTTATGCAAGAGAAAACGAAAAAAAAAAACTAGTCCATTACACTGACTTTTTCTAAAAACAACATACACATTTCGTGTTTGTATAGTTAGCTTAAGCTACTCTCGACCAATCTAAGGTGATTAGTTCTGGGTTTTTATTGCGATAGGATGCTGTACATTTGACAGCGACTCTCGGTCAATCTTGTTGAAGAATTGACTCTGGGTCTACCTACACTTGCATAGTGAGGTATTAGATTATATAATAAAGAACACATATAAAAATAATTTTCGGTTACATACCTGTTACACTATCGTCGTCAGTTGTATATTCACTTTGAACACTTAAACTGTTTTCTTTTCTTCTAACTTTTGCGATTTTTCGCTCATAATGAGCTATTAATTCGTCAGCACTACGCTTCGACATTTAGAATACGTGCGTTCGCCGCCGCGCACGAAAAAGGAATGAGGTACAGTGTCCGTGCGTCCAGCGATGGCGACCGGTGCTATGGTGGGGTAGTAATGGAGGGGAAAAACGGAAGTAGTCAAATGAGTGTCTTTTTTAAATAAAAATACAAAGATTTTTATTCCTTTTTAAAAGAAATAAAGTCTTTAAAAATGTGCGAAGCCGCCTAGTAGGTTAAAGGGACTACCTGGTTAATAATATCTGAAGAATGAAGCTGTGAAATATAATTTATATTATAGCGTTTACTTTTAGCTAAGGATTTTAGTAAGAACATAAAACTAGTAGTAATAAAATTCTAATAGAAAGAAAAGTCATGAAACATGTCAACCAACAATGAGATGACGTCTTTCTTTTCAAATTCGAATGAATTGTTAGGCTATTCGAATAATTCGAATGACTCCAACAATCGAATAATTCGAATAATGTCATTCACAATCGCCCATCTTTAGCAGTCATTGTCAAGAATTGCGCGCCAAAAATCCGCCATAAAAACGTATCGGGTTGTTTTCGTGTTTTGTTGTGAAGTCCTCTTCTTTTCCAATAATATTATTGAATTCTTATACAGAAATGGAAGGCTTTGATGATCCTGGCGTTTTCTTTTCTGATAATTTTGGTGTTGAAGAAAATGAATCTCAAGATCAAGTTAACCTCCAAGCCGTTAAGAAAAAGTTCAAGGAATTCATTCGCCAGTTTCATACTGGGAATTTTAACTATAAATACAGGTATATACTGCCATCAGAATAATATTTATTTATTAGTTTTCCAGTTCCATGAAGAATTTATCATGAAATGTAAAATAACCACTGTTACAGGGATGCACTGAAGCGCAACTACAATTTAGGCCACTATTGGGTGGAGATTAATATTGAGGACTTATCTAGCTTTGATGAAGTGTTAGCTGAGAAGCTTTATAAGAAACCTACAGAACATTTGCCTATTTTAGAAGAAGCTGCAAAAGAGGTAAGTCACAAACAGTACTGCTGACTAAAATTGATGAAGCTGTTACCATGGACGCTCTACACATTAAATTCTGTATATATTCTTATATTTTATTCAGCTGGCTGATGAGTTAACAGCTCCAAGACCAGAAGGAGAAGAAAAGGTTGAAGATATTCAGGTTTTATTGTCATCTGACTCACATGCTGCTGATTTAAGGGAGCTAAAAGTAAGTATATTATTATATCTTAAGCTTGCTCAGAACTATTATTCTAATATTATTTACATAATATTCTATGTTATTTGCAGTCTGAAACAGTGTCTCGTCTTGTCAAAATACCCGGCATAGTTATATCTGCGTCAGGGATCAAGGCAAAAGCAACAAAAATATCAATACAGTGTAGATCATGCCGCAATATCATTCCTAATCTACCAGTCAGGCCCGGTCTGGAAGGCTATGTGATGCCTAGGAAATGTAACACGTAAGTTGCTAAGTTAAGTACTAATTAAATATCAAAGTTGAAGTTCAAATCTAGCACTACTTACAATATATGCCACTTTCATTTCAGAGAACAAGCTGGTAGACCCAAATGTCCTTTAGATCCATACTTCATAATTCCAGACAAGTGCAAATGCATAGATTATCAGGTAATAATACCTAATTATTTGGTTTTATTTATTTTAAATCATTAATTAACTAAAAGTTTACTCTTGTACTTCTGGCAATCAAAATTAAGCTATTAACAAATAATGATTCAATTCAATTTTTAATTAAAACCTTTTTGTCAAATAACAGTGTACAGAATTTAATGCAAAAAGCTTTCTCTCCCAGTCATACCTTTAGGTCATGCAGAAAGATTGTAATGGGTGCAGGAGAGTGTTGTCAAATAGAAATTAAAAGATGCAACAAAATATTGTAATGGACTATAATAATAATACTATATACATACACGCATCTTATTATTATCATAATTTTCTTATCATCAACTCAATTGGTCTGTAAAATTATAAAGAAAAATATCTTACATAGTCTCACAGCGCTTTGTACTTGGGTGGTCTGCCGTGAGCAGGAGTGAGTGAAATGACGGAGGCTTTTCAATCCATTTATTCAGGATCGCAGCGCGTCAATCACTGGCGTTTACATCTTATTACTACAATACCTGAAATATGACCCAACAATATTGCCCCCTTTTTTAAAAAAATATATTTTTTACACATTTAGAAAAAAATATATAATAAACGTAAATTTACAAATTTTCATTATGTGTAGTTACCAAGCCTAAAAACCGTCGAGTATTGCTATGATCACTATTTGCAGGTGCTGAAACTACAAGAAGCGCCAGAGAGCATACCGCAGGGCGAGATGCCGCGTCACCTCTCCGTGTATTGCGAGCGTGTGCTGTGCGAGCGCGCAGCCCCAGGTGCCAGAGTCACGGTGCTCGGCATCTACTCCATCAAGAAGATCGCTAAAGTGGGGGTGAGGAGAAATTATAATTTATTCTGACGAATTGCATTAAAAAATACTACTACTAAAAGTATATTTATCAGAAAACAAAAAAGAGCATTCGCACACTGGGTTACTACCTCTATGATTATTGGCATATTTTACTTGTATTTTTTACTTTATTAGGACAAACAATTACATTAATGGTCTAACTATAAATATTTTTAGTAATGTAACCAGCATGTTTACTTATAATAAAAAAAATCGTTTGTCCAAATGTGCGCTATGCGAGCAACCGCTGTGGCCACTAAACCGCGTAGATACTTAGTCGCGTTAGTGTCTGAAAGTGAAGGAGTAAAAGGCTGATAAGAAAATTTATGGAAATAACATGATGCTACCATTGTTTCTGATTTCCGTAACAGTTTGTTATCTAGTTGAGCTGTGCAGATTTGAGTTTTGAGCAGTTTAAGTATTCTCATTAAATATTTATTAACAACAAAAACCCACAACATGCTTTTAGGTCATAAAACTGGCATTAGATGCACTAAAACAACAAACAACTACAACAATACAAGTGACATACATAAAACAAATGTTTTATTTACAGCGAGAAAACCGCGACAAGGGCTCCGTAGGCGTTCGCTCCTCGTACTTACGTGCGGTGGGGCTAACAGCAGAGGAGGGCGTCACAGGCGGCCTGCGCCCCTTCACATCAGAAGAGGAGGAGCAGTTCCGAAGGCTGGCGGCCTCGCCTGACATCTACGAGCGCATCGCCAAGTCTATAGCGCCTAGTGTGTTTGGGGCCGTTGATATGAAGAAGGCCATTGCTACGTTGCTGTTTGGCGGTACGTATTATGATGTACGGTGGTACTTCAGTAACATTCGTCAATTCCATTTATATGAAGAAGAACAGTGTGTAGGCATGATAGTGCTGATTAAGGTGCATACCTATATGAGCTACAAGCACTGCCAAGGCCCCTTTACAGGGCAGTGGCCATCATGTTTTGAACTTAATTCCATTGATTTTGGGTCCAAATCCGATGATTTTTTTGACTAGTTCTGCCTGTTTTAAGTTTAAATGGCTATGTGCTTAAACCTCCCAAGTCTCACCACCAAACTCCTTCAATCTACTATGGTAATCCCTAATTGTCATAAGAATCACTAACCGACTGCCTAGCCTATGAAGGTACTTTTCACAGACTCTTTACAAATAAACACCTCACTGTAAAATAAATAAATATGCGCCAGACAACACACCATTGTTAGGGTTTCGAAGTAAGAAAATTTCTTCCTGTTCAAAGTCGCTCGGCGAGCTATGGAAAGAGCTATGCTCTGAGTCTCTCTGAAGGATAGGATTCGTAACGAACACATCCGACAGAGAACCAAAGTTATCGACATAGCTCAAAGTATTAGCAAGCTGAAGTGGCAGTGGGCCGATCATATCTCGCGAAGAACCGACAACCGCTGAGGTAAACGAGTTCTTGAGTGGAGACCGCGACTCGGCAAACGTAGTGTGGGACGCCCTCCGGCCAGATGGGATGACGACCGGCGGAAGACTGCAGGCAGATGCCGGATGCGCTAAGCCGAAGACAGGGCGCTATGGCGTTCATTGGGGGAGGCCTATGTCCAGCAGTGGACTAATATAGGCTGATGATGATGACGATTTCTTTCTTGTGTTGCGAATACCAAACAATGTTTATGACGGGGAAAATGTAGTCTAATAACAGTTGATCAAATAAATAGAGGTTAATTTTATATTATTTAATTTAATTTATTACCAGGCTCCCGCAAGCGCCTGCCCGACGGGCTCACGCGGCGCGGGGACATCAACATCCTGCTGCTGGGCGACCCGGGCACGGCCAAGTCGCAGCTGCTCAAGTTCGTGGAGAAGGTGGCGCCCATCGGCGTGTACACCTCGGGCAAGGGCTCCAGCGCCGCCGGGCTCACCGCCTCCGTCATCAGGGACCCGGCCAGCGTGAGTAACATAACATGGTTTTTTTCTGTACTAATATTATATAGCTAAAGATTTTTTAATGTTTGTTTGTACTGAGCGGGGACCTTTTTGGCACACTATTTTTTTATCTGTGTTTTTTTTTCTGTCTCCTTCTGTCTTTTTTTTTATGAACGCTTTAGTCTCAGAAAGTACTCTTAAAAAAAAAGTGTTGGATAGCTTATTAATCGAGGAAGATTTTAGGCATAGTGAGTCATAAAAGTTGTTTATTTTTGCATATAGACCCACTGGGGGCACTTACACACGTCCCAACATAGACCCTACCACAGCTTCGGGACAATTGTGGGCTAGTGCTGAGAAGACGCTGCGCAACAAACTCAGTCACTATTGTCAATGCCTCTTTTCAAAAGTTTTAAAATGTTTGTGGTGATCATGCAAGTTCATACATTATTATCTTTTAAATAATCATCTACTTTATAATACCCTTTCGTCAAAAGCAACACGATACGCTCTACTTTGCCCACTGAACTGTCACTCTTTCTTGCATTATAAATGGCGCCATGGGTTACGTTCTAAAAGAATAAATAGTTTCCTAAATTAAAACCGTGTATACTATACAGCAATCGCTAACAAATGTAAAGCTGCCTTTTGACTGGGGGATATAATATATTAATATATATTACGATATATTTTATATCCCGAGATATATCTTTTACCCGTTCACACTATGGGATATATATTTTCTTAGTTTTGTATGGGATTGTCCACAACCGCGGGGGGCGGAGGGGCGTGCGGGGGGCGGAAAATATATCTTTCTCGA
>OY757271.1:6776714-6860084 GCA_963584085.1 Pyrausta aurata | reverse complement strand
TTCTTTACACAGACAATTGGAAGCCATCGTGCGCATATCGGAGTCGCTCGCCAAGATGCAGCTGCAGCCGTTCGCGACGGAGGCGCACGTCAGCGAGGCGCTGCGCCTGTTCCAGGTCTCCACGCTCGACGCGGCCATGACGGGCAGCCTCGCCGGTACGATACGATACTACTACCAGCAGGTTCTTATATTTACACAGACAGCTAGGAGCCATCGTCCCGGATCTAGGCCCGCGAGTTGTCACATTATTCTTGAGAGCGTTACACCAAACGTAACCTAAATTGTTGGATTTCACCTCAAAAAATCGGCGGCCTAACTTTATGCCCAGTACCATAAAACGCAAACTTTCGAACCGTATCATCTGTTTTTTTAGTTATTTCATCGAAAATTTTAATCCATTGCCTTGTGATTTGTTACGTTTAGAAAATAAATGACAACAATTTTAATTCGGTTTCAGGAGCGGAAGGTTTCACAACGGAGGAAGACCACGAGATGCTGTCTCGTATCGAGAAGCAGCTAAAGCGTCGGTTCGCAGTAGGCTCACAGGTACACATAAATACTGAAAGCTTAGAGCTATTTAGAATAATGGTGTCAGTTTTATTACCAACCACTGAACATTTAATAGTGTACCAAGCCTGCTTTTCTAATTAGCGGTTAGGCGGAGAGAATATCGGATATCACAAAATATCATTATGAAATTTATCTTTATTTTTATTTTATCTTTTGTGTATGTATGTACCGATGTATAGTTTATAATTTATATTATTGTTAAGTTTAATAAAAATCCATTCAGTAGTTTTTGCGTGAAGTTGAAACAAACATCCATCCATCCTTACAAAGTTTTGCGTCTTTATAAAACAAAATAAAAAGTAGTACAAGTTACACCACTTAAAACTCGAGAACGGGTGGACCGATTATCATGACTTTTAGTTTGTTGTAATTCTCTTGGCTAGGATAATATAATAACCATAAAACGGCGAAACGAAGTTCACTAGGACCGCCAGTTTATAATATAAGTAGGACTGAAATGTATCTCGTGTGGCAGGTATCCGAGGCGACGGTGGTGGCGGACTTCCTTCGCCAGAAGTACCCGGAGCGCGCCGTGCTGAAGGTCATCCACACCATGATACGCCGCGGTGAGCTGCAGCACCGCCTGCAGAGGAAGATGCTCTACCGCCTCTCTTGAGGCCCGCGAGTCCCAGTATTCATAGGGGGGTACCAAACGTAACTTAGTGTGGGATTACTCCTCAAAAAATCAGCCGCCATACTTCATGCCCAGTACCTTTAAACGCAAACTTACGAAATAATAATCGTGTCGTCTGTTTTTTAGTTATATCATTGTAAATCATAATAACTTGTAATATTTTCATAAAGTTTCACCTAAATCTATTCAACAGATTTAGAGTGAAGAAGTAACAAACATCCTCGCAAACCTTTCGCATTTATAATACTAGTAAGATTATTTTATTGTGATTTGTGTGCAAAAAACGATAAATATACCATCAGAAATCCGTTATTTATGTTGTTAACCTGCTATGGAGATAATATGCGATAAACAAGTTTACGGGGAAGTGTAACGACGAATGACTTTAGTGCCTGAATAACGCCGTTCTATTAGTAAGTGGATTTTATCAATTTGACGTGCCTAATGTAAGCTATTTTGTTATGTTGAATATTGTGTTTTTTACGTAATTAAATAACAATCTCAATATCACTTTCGAATTTTATTCATTTAAGTTAAATAAATACTACAATAACAATAAATTAACTTTCAAAGCATACAAACAATACATCAGTTTCACTGAAATTAGTTAAAGCTAAGTCTTGAGTGTTTTGCGTGTCCAACAGCTTATTTTGGTCTCACATTGCATTACCTTAGAGGTAGTAATACTAGAATGTAGAATTTATTGATCTAACATGATATTTATTCTTTAATGGTCTCGGGAGTTTCGGGCAGAGGAATCTTGAATGGATACTCGGGATGTCGGTCGACTCCTTTCCAGAATAGGAAATTGAATATGCGGCCCTCTTCGCCCTTATCTAGTTTGACTAGTCGGTTAATTTCAGCAGGTGACAGTTCGAAATCGTATATTTCCATATTCTCCTGAAACATATCAGTCGTGAAGAAACATTACAAATTTAGACCTAGAACAAGAATCTATAATATTTTTATTGTATCTTTTTAAAGCGAACATGCAAACAAATTATTGATCTATCTGAAAAGATCCAGTCACCATCAGACTGCACTATCGAGGTCGCCGCCTTACCACCTTAAAAGCCAAAATCGCATACACCTCACGCCGTCTTTTTGTATTAAGCGACCCTCGCGTTTGTGTACGCACGCGATTTTAGTTTGAAAGTGGTAAGGCGTGGAAACCTCGACAGTACATCATTACCTTTAGTCTTTTCTCGGTGGTGCTCTTTGGTATAACAACGATTTTCTGCTGCACGAGGAAGTTGAGAAGGATTTGCGCTGGCGTCTTTCCATATTTTGTTGCTATTTGTACCACTTCAGGGTGCCCTAGTAAGTCAGGAAAAGCATCAGGACTGAAAGTAGAGTAAGATTTTGTTGAACGCAATTACATGGGCAAAAGTGTTATTTATACTGCTGCTGGTGATATAATGTTCAATCTCTTATAATATACTATAGATAGACACATTTCCAGATAATCTAGAAATTGCTATAAAATGTTATATTGCAGTAGCCGCAGCTTAATGAAATGGAACTACGAATCGGAAATAAAGCTACGAAAAATTATGATAATTTACTGATAAATGCGTTCCGTCGAAGAAAGCACTACGCAGCGCTAACTGGTGCTAAACGCGTCAAAGCAGAGAACTAAGCTATTTTGTAATATTGTTATCGGCGGACGTAAATAAGCATCCGTCATATTGCTCGCTAACGCTTTCTTCGGCTATACCCAGTAGTATCATATTCGCACCTATAGTTATACTTATTGACAAAATGGTCCTTCGCGCCGGGGCTGCCGAGCGGCGCGTACGCAGTCACCGCGATGTTGTTCTCCGCGCAGAATCTGCGCAAGTCTCGCTGCTGGAAGTACGCGTGGAGTTCCACCTGCAACACCTGCGGCTTCAGGGTTGCCGATTTCATTATCTTCGATATTTGAGCCTCGTTGAAATTGGATAAGCCTAAATTGCGAGCGAGACCGTCCTTCTGGCATTCCTCCATTTTCTGGAAACGAAGATTTTGTTTTAATCGAGTAATGTATATGCTGCCTGGTGTAGGTTAATCTCGTACTGTGTTATATTATAATAACACCCAAATAAAAGAAGAGAAGAATAATGATTTTGTAGGTATGTAAATAGATCAATTACTTTCTGATATAATAATCCCTCACGTCATTGTTTATTCAGCCGGATTCGGCTGACAGGAAGCTGAAGCAATGATGTGGCCGGCTAATAAAACTTTTAACATGCCCAAGCTGTTGATGGTATACAACGCCAAGGCATTCATTCCGCCATTTGTACAAATAGATGCAATAAAAAATAATTTAACCCACCTTCCAAGTAGTAATGTGATTAGTTTCCATATCTAAATCGTATTCGCCGCCTTCCTTCACTGCCGGAGTGAGGGTCTCCGGGTCGCATCGGAACCCAAATGGCACGTGAATCAGATACAAGTCCACATACTCAGTCTGCAGGCGGCCGAGTTGCAGGTCTAAGAATTTTAACACATCCGTCGCGCGATTGCCTACATGCGGAAGCTAGAAAGAAGGTAGTCTTCAGTCACTCTTACTTCTTTAGTTCACTCTCCTGGGCCCCTATTTTTGAATCACTCGCTTGGATATGGCGTGTGATTTTCGTTCGAAAACACAATAAAAATCAACGGAAATCACTTAAAATCTAGACGTGAGTACTCACAAAATTGAGCAATGATTTTGCAAATCCTTTTTGTGTAGATTACAACTGGTTTTCATTCCAAAATTTGACTTTAAACATTGAATATCACTCGCCATCTTGACGCGAGTGATTCAAAAATAGGGCTCCTGCACCCATAACAATCTCTCTGCATGACATAAAGGTATGACTCACTCACTGGGAGAGAATGATTTTAGCATTAAGTTCACCTTTTGTATACTTTTATTTGTGCAATAAAGTTTTTAAATAAATAAATAGCCTACGCGTTAAAAAGCACTTGCAAAATTCAACAGGATTGTTAATGTGACGGTGGCCGAGTGGTATAGGCATACGCCCGGATTTAGTGCTTCTTATTTTTCGATGGTGAAACAGGCTCATAAAACTAGGTGGTATACCTTACCAGACAGTCAGTAAGGTTTTAAAAGAAGAACCTATCAAAATAATATTATGGTAAGAAGACTGATTTAGAATAAAATATTAAGTACTCACCTTAGTAGTTATAAATAAGTCCTTTCTCGTTCCTTTACCATCGTTGATCCATTTCTTAATCGCGTTCCCTATAGCTTCCTCATTGTTATAATTAAAAGCTGTATCAATGTGCCGATAACCTAAGTCGAGCGCTTTATAAACCGTGGTTTCTATCACATCTGGAGCAGCCTGAGAAAATAATACAAAGTATAAGTTCCTAAATAGGGCAACAATAGAAAACCAAATAATTGCCAAGAACAAGATCAATATCAAAAATTATGTAGTGTCTGCCTTCAGTCTTGCTCAGAAAAGCACTCTAATAACAAGTACCTACTGAAGTAAGAAGTAAACTCACCTGCCACGTTCCTAAACCTAAAGTAGGCATTAAGTCCTCAGTCTGTGAAAGCGTTACGAATTTCATATTCCTGATATTTTTGTGATAATAACGTAATGAAGTCCGGACAATCAGCCGCACTCTACTCCCACTATTCATATATTCTAACTAAAACAAGACCGTCTATACAAAATGCTTGGCAATAAGCCAAATTAACTCGCAACTCGTCAAGGAATGCCCTGTCTCGTTTCCAATGTAGATAGTTTGTTAAAAATATGAATTCTACTTATTTAACCAGACTTCAATATTATATTGATTTTTCAGTGACGTAATGAAAATATTTTGAATTTCGCGGGTACTTTTGCGGGCGAATAGTCGTTCTAAAGTAAGTTAACAACACTTGAAGTTAAACTGTAATCTAAATTTCTTCTTCTTTAAATTTTTTATTTCATCATAATAATGTAGAAGTACAAACTGTAATATTATTAATTAAATAGTCAAGGTTTAATTTAAGTTACTAATAATTAGACCCTGTAGATGCTTTTGTTTTTTCACACCTCCATTTCAGAACGCATACTTCTGTCAGTTTTACTAATGTCAAAAACTTCTACGATCAATCGATCAATAATTTTTTGGCCAATCAAAAGAAAGCTTACAAAGTATTCGGGAAAAAAGCTTATTTTTCATTGGTCGTAAGATGGTAATTTTGCATTCTCAGCCAATAGTGATCATTTTATTTATGAAACAAGAGAAAGAAAGCAAAGCAGAAAGAGACAAAAAACAAAACAATCCTTTCCTTTCTTTCCCGCCGATGCGCTAATCGAAAAGCTTGGAGAAAAGTGTAAAATAATTTGTGTTTATTAAAAAGTGTATGAACAATAATACCTTTTATAACACTCACCGTTGTCCGTTAGTTATATCGTGATCTTATAGTCCATTGAACGTGTATAGTAAAGCGTGTCAACAAAATGGGAGTAAGTAGATCATAGCAATGTTTGAAATCTAAAACCTAATTTTATAATATACTTCCGTGATAAAGCTTTGTTCTTACATTCAAATTTTTCGGTATTTTGTTATTTATTTATTTGAATATAAGTTACATTTTGCTTAGATATTACGGTTAAATATACTCGTAATACGTTTGCACAATTTGAGGTTATGTGTTTGTTTACAAATTTCCAACTCCTTATTTGCAGAAGAAAACACCCGCAAGTGCTAACAAGAACAAGGAAAAACGGCAAGCCAGGAAGTTAGAACAGCGTCGGATTGCCGATGGGATGTCCTACGTGACCTCTGCCAACAAACTAACGGACCTAGCGTCACTTTGTAAGGAGCTGATGATCTACCGGAATGATGACCTCGAAGTCGATATGTATATTCAGAAAATTGGGGAGCTCGAAAAGAGTGTGCTTCAATGGGCTATAGATCTCACTGAACGAAATATGAAGCAATTGTAAGTATTCGTGATTTGTATTAATTAGCTAAATAGTAAGTAGTTACTTTTACTTACTTAAGGAATAAAGCTAATACTTTAATAAAAATAAAAATCATACATTTAATTTAAGAGGATAGCTTGGTAGATTTATTCTAATCTTCTCTGCTGTCTGCTCTGTTCTATTCAGTTCAGATATAAATAAAATTACTGTTTTCAACATTTGCTCGGTACAAACAGTTAAAGCTTGTCTAAATGAGATAATATACTTTTAGATATGAAACATGTGCTTGGGGTTGGAACAAGGAACGCAAAGTGGAAGAAATGACCGATGACAATGCTTGGTACCTCATCGCTAAGAGCAAAAGCGGATCAATGCTAGCCTTCTCACACTTCAGATTTGATATGGACTTTGGCGAGCCTGTCTTATATTGGTGAGTCTCTAATTTTTTTATTACAAATATCCACATGTTGTTTGATGAAGCTGCCTAGGATGTCTGATTAATAACATGCTAATTACTTCTTTAAAATACCTAAATCTTAGTGTTAAGGGAGCACTTAAAACAAAGTTTTTTTTAAATGTATTTTATAAATATCTTACTAACTTATTTTATATTTACAATACATAATACAAGTACATTCACATTTTCACATTTGCATTTGGTAATTTCATTTTAATCCACACACAATGTCAGTTAGCTTTCACTTTATATCTCCACAATACACACAGGAAAACATGTAAATTCCTTACAAGCCTCTTTTCAAAAACAAGTTTCTCTTTAGGCCACCATTTTATGCATCTTGTGCAAAGGTATCTGAACAGTAAATATAGTACATATGTGGTTGTTATAATTATTGCTACGCTAAGAACTACCACATCTAATAACAAATATTGTACAATACTTAAATCTAATGCTGGCGATCTCAAATGAGGCGCGCCTTTGTGTCTTAGGACATACTCAATCCAGTATATACCAGTGTCTAAAGGAGGCATTGGCCGATCAAGGAATACATCTCTCAGTTTCAGCATATTCTCCTTGTACCTAAAAGGTGAAATAGTATTAGTTTGTTTAAAAATTAATATAAAACATCATTTCTTTAAGAAATGAAGATTGTGACTTTTATGTATCATCAACTTAAATTTACAAAATCTTCTCATATAAAAATGCAAAGTAAACTGTTTATATATTTGTAGTGACTGTTACCTTGCATTTGTAAGTAACTCGTGGAAAGCGTGCTGCCAAGACTGTTTGTTGGTGTCTTTGAGAGTGATAGTCCTCGCCACCCCTCGATCTGCCATAGCCCTCGCGTTTAGCGCTTGGTCAGCGTACAGGGGCACCGTCAGCATCGGCACCCCGCAGGCGACCGCCTCCTGTGTGCCCAGCAGGCCTCCGTGCGATATGAACAGCTTCACATTTGGGTGACCTGGGTAGAAATAGTTGAAATCTGCATGAATTGATCTAAAGAACTTAAGTTTAAAAAACTAACTTGGTAATCTCATATGTAAATAGTGTTAGAGCGTAGAGGTGTTCTAGAGAAGCGCAGAATATGTCAGTGACGTAATCATCTACGCTGCGACTCTTAAACGACTCACTACGTCTCTCACTGATTCTGGGTGAGACGGTAGTGTGGTACCCATCCAAAAAAAAACCCCATAAAAACAACTCTGCAACCTGTGTTGTTATTAAAAACAACTCGGGTTATCACTCCGGGCATTTGCCCTTCAGCATCCAACCTCGCATAACAATCGATAAGTTCACTTACACAAAGTAGCGTACTGTGGAATCCAATCCATTGTATAGATGTTGTCGGGCACTGTCAGATTAGTTGACAGTCGCCTTCGGCTCATCTTCACAAGCACCGTCTGGCTCAGCTTCGATATCGCCTCGAATATTTGCGCCAGTTTCTGACTCGGAATCGTCTCAATCTTCGACATAGAACCGAAACTCCAATAGATCACGCCATCAGTCGAAACGTCCAAAAGCTCCTTCAGCTCCTGAAAAAGATGTCTGATGAGACCATGCATGCGACGTGTTAACAAAGTTAATTTTAACACCTCAATTAAAAGTTAATGATAACATCTTATCATTTATTGGAAATGTTGTCAACACAATGAACATCAATCAACAGCACAGAAGCATTTTTAATGAAGTAGGTCGTGGTTTGTTTACTTGAACTTTACCAGAGAAACTTAATGAGAACATAATAGGTAGGTAATTTGGCATAATAAAGTAATTAATTTGAAATTATCAGTCAAAAGGGTCTAAGGTCCTAGATCGTTCGATATTCGGATTTCCTACGTTCAATATAGGTTAATGGCGTAGTTAAGAGTCCAGTCCACGCGCCACACACAGTTCGCCGCTCATAGACAATTTCTGTAGGTACTTGCAGAAACTGGAGCGAAAGGACAATACATCTTATCGAACAAGTGTTCTGCTGATTGCAAACATACATATTAACAAATTGACAGATCAATTAAATCGCGTTCTTGATATTTGAACTGCTTCGGAGACGAGAACACTCGGAGCAATAAGTCCGCCTTACAGCTTAAATATGCTACCTGCCTGTCTGCATAGTTTTGTTTGCTCATTCATCTTTACAAAAAAGAAAAATATCTACTTAATAGGATTTTGCCAATCTGATACCTCATAGGCCTTATAGGGTCTTTATGAGAGCTGTTTCTATTCTGAGATTTCCGCTACGTTATAAAACATGATAAACTATTATAACTTAATTAAACTAACGTAAACAGGAAAATGATTAGACATTAAGATGAAATGCTAATAGAAACATGTCATCGTACGATTTCATGTTACTTTATAATTTTGTAGATATGCAAATGGTAGTCAGGCTGCTCTACGATGACCTAGTGACTCGAGCGAGATATGCTCTACGCGTATCAGAAGGTACTATATCATAGTATCATTACATGCGGCATGAGCTAACTAATATCTGATAAAACTAGTTTCTATCTGATGTAATTAACACAGTTACTGTCTAGTTAAACCAACAGACATCACCAATAAACTTACCCTGGAAAGTGTTTGAGATTCGTCTAAATGTAGTCCTCCGACCTCTACCAAAGCCGGCACCAACGGACGCACTTCGTTGATAGTGAAATGGCTATTTGAGAGGACCAAACTGTAGTTCTGTGCCAGCAAATCCAATTTAGTTCCGACACCAAAAAGACGGTCCGCTATTATCTGAAAAACGAAAAAAAAATTAGCTGATGTTCATTCCGGATTTTTTATATCGTGTAGTGTAAAGCTATCGCTTACAAAAAGTTTTCAGGACTTACTTGTGAAGGTTTCTGCGATCTATATCTGTACAAGATCTTCGCCCAAAGCACAGATATTGTGTTGGCGAATCGTTCCATTAGGGTCATGTGCTGACCGAACCCAGTCATATAAGCAGGCACGTACGCAGTCGCTTCAGGGTTGCCCAGTTGCTCATTGAACCATGGAAGGGGTACACTCGAGAGAAGACCCACAACCGGAGCTTGGAACCTTTCCCCTAAAGGAAGGAAGCATTCACTTCCGAACACTTCTACAATGACCAGATCAAATGTGACAGTAGAGTTGAGAAGAGCTTTTACAGCCGGCATCCGAGAAACCGTGTCACATGCGTGAACGCATTCCGCCATTATCTGCTCCAAATTATGAACGAAGTCAGGTTTCAAGGAGTAATGTTCTTGGGTGAGATTGTTGTAAATATCTGGTATCGTGCCAGATAAGCTTATTTCTTGAACATTTGAAGGGCGATTTTTCTGTAACAAAACATACTCATTATTGATAGTGTTTTATTTATAGGGTCAAACATAAAGACTAGGAAAGTAAAGTGGAAGAGAACCAGCTGGCCATCGTAAAAAGAAGAAATCATGAAAAACTGCCATGAAATTACGTTGTTCAGGAGACCTGACCTCGGCAGACTATCTCAAGGGTGGAAGAAATTATTTATCAGCTCTCGGTGCAGTCGTTTTCAAAGTATATGGACGGTTTTCGCTGATATAGTCAATGTGGTTAATCCATTAAAGGGAAATGGCAAAAATGTGGCAGTAGATGAGAAATAGCTAAGGATGTCGCGCGTGCGCGATAACTCGCAGCCGAGGTGATAGGGCAGCACAAGCCGTCTGCGCTAAATGACAGATTGGTAATTAACGCCACGACCGTTAATCTTTGTTTTAATCTACTTACATTGTTTCAGAAAAATATGACCAGTTTTAATTGAACGTTTTCTTACAAATGCTGACTTGCTTACAAAATTCTTGATTTGATCTACCTTTAGATTACAAAAGGAAAAAAATTCACAGTACCTTAGTACTTACCTAAAAGCTGCACTGTTACGAGTATCATTGAGAAAACCCCAAAAGTCACGTTATGTAAGAGTATGAATGTGCCGTTGATTATGATGTTATTGAAGCAACATTGCTTAAGTTGCCGGCAACTTTGGCGATTTAAGGGAACGTTAATTTTTTTCTTAATATTTTAATGAAAAGACGATAAACAAGCTTAAATACTAACCTACGGCACATCAATGATGCCGTCAAAGGCACATCATTATGTATGAGCGGTACGTGTAGGTAGATTACGTAAAAAAATAATTACCAACGAATTCTTATCTTTTAATTGGAATGAAATAAAAAAAAAACGATTGATGAATGAATCGAATGACCTATTGGCTATTCCGTTGCCAAGCAAGATTTATTTGGAACTAGGGTAGGTCAGGCAGGCTCAGGACAATGTGATTGAGCTTTTGATCATCGCGATGGTCAATAACACACTTACATGGACACTTAAAGGATTTTGCACACTGGTTGCGGTCTGCAGACCGGACTGCAGGCCGCAACCAGGCTGCCAAATCCTATAGCAGTTGCACAGGGTGCACATTAATTTAATTTCAGTGCGCTGAAATTAAATTAATTTTCCAATTTTATTTTCAATTTAAATTATGATTTCCACTGACATCAATTTATAAAATTAATTTCAATGACTAACCAACCCATATGAGCTGTGTTGTTCGAAATAAACTTATTTGACCAATTTATCGTCATGTTGTAAGTTTAAACTAATGTTGAGAGTCAAGACCTTCACTAAATAATTTCAGTCTTTGGAGACCTACATTTGTATGAACGAGTATTTATTATTAAAAATACATAGTAAGTATACATACAAATTTTCTTTAAACAAAGTCTGTCGGTCAGCTAGTTCATTAAAATAATTGGTAAGATAAGCACTATTGTGAAGATGCAGTAACGCATTTCTTTGGTGGCTATCAGTGCCCTCAGATTCACCTACAGTGCGAGCTATTATGTATAATGCACCATATCTATGCATGCTCTTATTATTTAACTACTAAAATATAAGTTTTACTATAAGAGTTTTATCGACTTCTAGCAATCACAACACACGCCTTTATAGCGTCATGACAAAAAAGTCAATGCACTTTTAAACTTGCTTGACCAAAAAGTTCGGTGTGACCGTGTGACCTACTGCTTATTGCTGAGGACTTTTTTTTAGTTACTTATTTGTATGTGATTACTAATGTTATACTAATATTTTTAGAATCTATTATATTTTAATTTAAATTATACGGTGATATTTCTAATTTACGACCACGTAATCGAAATTCTTCAACTTCAGATTTGGAAACTATAAATGAATACTGTGACTGTAATGGAGTTACATATTTATTTATTTAAAAAAATATAGCACAAATGACAGTGTACAAAAGGTAGTCTTAATGCTAAAGGCATTCTCTCCCAGTCATACCATTAGAGGTTATGCAAAAAGATTAAATGGATGAATGTTGCTAATAGAAATACAGTTCAGTTATAGGTACAATACATAAAATAATTACTGTTTAAAACTATGTTGTGCAGTCAGAATAAATAAATTTACTCCTTCGTGGCCTTGATGTTAAAATAAATCGAATATTTTAGAATTAGTTCAAAAAAAGTATTCCGACTTTGGTCCAGATTTCGATTTCATAACCACACGTCACCTTCTTAAACTTTTTCTTATCTAAAAATACAGCGTCGCTAAAGTATTTGTGTTATCAATGAGTCACATAAGTTACGAGCTTAATTATCAACTTTCAAGGTATGCTTTTTCTGTATATCTTATTTACGCATCCCAAGCTTTGTGTTTAGACTTTTAATTAATTCACTTCCATTTCTTCGAAATTTTTGCGCAATTACGCAAGATTCACTATCACTATATCCACCTGTCACTAGGGCTAAGAAAATAAATACCATTGAATAAATTACTGTCAATAGAAATACATACCATTGGGAAGTGCGATATGACGGTGAGCTGGTGCTGCTTCCTAGCTAACGCGTCCACCAGTCTCCCGTACATCGCATAGTGGCTCCTCGTATTGGTGGGTAGTACGACGAGCAAGCGCGCCGCCTGCGCCGCAGCGAGCGCGGTACACAGCGTTAACCACACCCGCATCTGCATTCTTCTGTCGCTCGCCTCTGTTTGCGCCGACAGCGAACCAACAAGTGACCACCCCGAGTCGTGTAGATAAGCTGTGGCCTGTGTGACGTCACCGCCCGACACTGCCCGCCCAGCCAGGGACGATAAACTTTCCTCAGTCATTTCTTGCCCCTTTCACGGTTCAGTGTTTGGTTTACCTTGTACGATTATGGGTCGATTTCAAGGTATGGAGTCAGTTCTTACCGGCTATGCTGTATTTAAGACAAAATTTTTGAGATAGTTTTTGTTTTGATAAAATAGATGTCATTATAATATAATAAACATTCCCTTGTGGGAGAAAAATCAACATTGTTAACTGAATATCCATCTACGAGCTTTAATGTCTTGGATTCATTTATGTAATAAAAAACACTTAATATCATCACAGGTGAGATTGAAGTTATATTCCAACCATATACAAACAAAGCTCGCTTATTCTAATCTTATTCAATGAGTGCGTTAGTGAATGAGTGTGATACCGACGTGAACCCAAAGAAAATAGGAATACGTATAAACAGAACCTTAAAACGGATCAGTTTTTTACTGGATCTGTATTGTTTGTAAACTTGCTCTCTTATTAGCATACGCCATAAAAAACGGATCTGGAAAATCGGATAGCTATGTGAACGCGCCCTAAAGTTAAAAGTGCAAAGTTAAAAGCGGTCCTAATGAGCTGTGAATGAATCAAATCAGTTATCAAAAGAATCAAGAAGAATAATGTATAAGAATAAATACAAAAACTACTTCTGTATGCAGTAGTGATACGTAACCTACTATGTGGGTGTGCGACTCGCACTTGCCTGCCCTTTTTATCACGAAATTAATAAAACTCGTTTATTTTTACTTAACGACTCACCAGGGACATATAATAGACGTTTCAACATAGCTGGTACTCACTGCCACTCCATAACTCAAGGAGTTCAGGACAAAATGAGTGGACTGCTGGGCTATTACCGGTATAGGACGATAGATTATAGGCAATCTCTATGCACTCACAGTCACAGCTATGTAATTTTTGGAATAGGTGTATTCTCTATTGTATGTATTGAAAAAAAAGTTACACACTTAGATACATGACACCTTGTGGTTTGTTGCCTTTTATAAGATAACCAGGTCTATACGCTCAAGCAGGTTAACGTAGATTAGTCCACTCGTGCAATGCAACTTCTGATACTACATCCAATTAGTGATTATTTGTAAATCAAAAGTTGTTAATTATATTTTTACTCGTTATCTATCGATTGTTGTTGTCTGTCACTGAAGTAACGGACGACTTTGTTCCGTTCGACCCTTAGGTCGTGAGACCTTATCATTACTTTCAGAAAGTAAGACGGACACAATTAACACTTCACATCTGCGTGATAGGTTTCTTACTCGTGTATTTCCTTTCTTTTCGTTTCATCTTTTTTGCATGGCTGTTTAATATAAAAACCGTAAATAAATTGAATCGGTGCAAATTTTCCTTCAAATAAAGCTGGAAACTTAGTACAAGTTCAACAAGTTTAAGGTAACCATTAGAATCATATGCAAAATGTTAATCCCGTACTACATAAGTTATCTGCAATGCTGGGCTAACTTCTATCATCATTATTATCAGGTTATCAGGCTTAGGAAGTGTTATGTATGTATGCGTCGTTGCCTATCTATAGAACGATGCGGTGGGCGCAACCACGCGCATAATGTCTAGATAGGCAACTACGCATACATAACAGGAAGTCAACTGCTGAACATTGGCCTATGTTCCGAAGGTACAAAACAACTAAATAAGTTATCTATTTTATCTTGTGTGCACACAGCTACGAGGTGCAAGTGGAAGCGGAGGGCCGCCGGCGCGGGCTCGGGCAGCGCGTGCTCAGCGTGCTGGAGCGGCTCGCGCGCGCCACCCGCATGCGATACGTGCGCCTCACCGCGCTCACGCACAACCCCGCTGCCGTCGCTTTCTTCAGAGCTTGCGGGTAAGTGCTCACCGACTTTTGACTTGTGGGATCGGTCACGAAGTAACAATCATGTGGACGCATATCCGAGTGTTCACCTACAACCCGCACGTGCGGTGTATGTAAGTCGCTGACTAGCAATAGCGTGCGCGGCTCGTCAAGCGAGTGAGATATTCGTGTGCGTTTACGTTGACCTAGTGAAGGGGAGATTTCGCGTCGCGACTGTCGCCACGCGCGTGCGCTACCCTGCAACAGCCGCCTTTTTGCGCTTGCGGATAAAAGTGCATGTCGAGCGACTGCGAGACGGACCGCAGATATCGCTCGTGCAGCTGCAGAGCGATAACAGCAGTTCCATATTCAAATTCTTAAAACAAACGCAGATATACATACTTATACAAGTGAAGTAAAATACAGGGAGTTTACTACACGATTAAGTACGTTAGCCAGCTATCGTCACTCACGAATCTCAAGATTATTATGTATACGTCAAAGAAAGGTTAGACCTTGCTAGTTGTATAAACATCATAGGATACGTTTACCGCACGATTAGACTACGAAGCGTCAGGCAAACGTGGTTTTACGTCTGATAGAGGCTCTCCCACGATTCTCATAAAATTGTTAACGTTAACAATATGAATATTTTAACGCAAATTCTTGGTTGCCCTACAGCTCTCCTAAGTAATGCACCTTTACACTGCGCTGTCCACTTCTATGAGACGTTTCATCTTAGGCGCGTATGCACACACCAAACTAGGCTTTATGAATAAGGGAGATTAGATGTTTGTTACATTTCACGGACTTTCTAAGATTGTAAATGTTAACAGGTAGTAAAAGTGCTTATGCCCAGAAACAGATAGCAAACTATTATGTTAATGGGTGGAAGCATTAGCTTATCAAACATTTTACTAAAGACAAAAGAAAGATTCAATATTAATAATAATAATTAAAGTATCTCAAAGGGGCCTCTTCCTGTTGGATCTATATCCCCAGGTAAGCCTTCCAAAAGGACCGGCTTCGGCCGTGATATCCCACAGGAGAGATACAATAATAATAAAAAAATAAAAAATAAAGGAAAAAAAAATGTTTATTTCGAACCAGGGTCCATATTATAGTGTTAGTAACAATGTAGGCTTAAAACTATGTTAGTGCAATTCAATTCAATTTACAATAGACAATTAATAAATATTAAAATGATTATAGTTTATTTTAGTGTCTTTGACGAGATGGACGCGTGTCCAGTGCTGCATAATAGCACTGTCCGCGCCCAATCTCGTCACGACCGCCTTCAAGAGGCTGTTGGCGCTGCCCCGCACTCGCTGCAACAGGGACGCGACGCGTTTTCTAATGATAGCCGACAGGCTATCCACTTCAGCCACTGCTAGCATTCCGGATGCGCTGCAGTGTCGTGGCAGCCCCATCAGCCCCCTGAATGCATTATTATATTGGGTGCGCAGGACACAGTATGATCCTTGGGTATAATTCGTCCAAAGGCTGCACGTGTAAAGTGAGTGACAGTAAGCTTTGAAAAGCGTTACTTTAACATTTTTGGTGCAACGTGCAAACCTGCGGGACAGCATATTAGCCCTGATGCATAGTGCCCTACGCTCCCTCTCAATATCAAGGTTATCCTTGAGCGACTCGGTGACCCAATGTCCCAGGTACTTGAAGCTCTGTACTTGCTTTAAAGGAGTGCCATTAAGTTTTATCGTCGGCACGTTGTACGTCTTATTTTTAGCCTTGAAAACCATGTGCCTCCACATAATGTTCACAAATGGTTATCAGTTTTTTGAGAGCACTGATCGATGGGCACAGTAGCACCATGTCGTCGGCGTAGCTTATGTTATTAATTAATGTGCCATCAATAGAACAGCCGACCCCGGCGCCACTGAGCCCAACTATCAGCTCGTTCATGTACAAGTTGAAAAGCGTTGTGGAGCTCACTCCCCCCTGCCTCACTCCGCATTGCAACCCGTACATGTCCGAGTGCTCACCTGCCCATTTTACATAATTACGTTGATTCAAATACCAGTATTTTAATATATTTACGTAATCATGGGGTACATCTGTTTCTTTAAGAAGCTTCTCCCAAAGAACATCGTACTGAACCAAGTCAAAGGCTTTGCTCAGATCCAGAAATAGAGCATAAACAGGTGTACTTCGGCTAGTGTAGTAATAATAATTTATTTATTGAAAAGGACAACAGTTGATCCAAATAAGATTAGTAAAACGAAGTATCTTACATACTATGTTAGTACCTTATAACTAATTTGGTGCAAGTACATTGGCTAAGGTGCCACATTTAGGGACAAACATGTTGTCGCCCGGCAATGACTTTCAGAATACCGTTGGAGCTGTTACGCACCCTGAATAACAGGGATGCTTGTTTTTTTCTGATAATGGCCGTGAAGCTATCTGTATGCGCCTCTGCGAACATGGCGGACGCACTACAAAAACGAGGCAGCCCCAGCAATATTCTGAAAGCATTGTTAAATTGGACTCGCAGAGCGCTGTACGATCTTTGAGTATATCTGACCCAAAGACTGCCAGTGTACAGTGAAGTGCAGTATGCTTTAAAAAGCGTTATTTTGACTGCATTCGTACTCTTAGCAAATCTTCGAGCCAGCATATTCGCTCTTATCGACAGCGCTCTGCGCTCCCGTTCGATGTCGACGTCGTCTTTCAAGTCTTCGGTGACCCAGTGCCCGAGGTATTTAAATTGGGAAACTCTGTCCATTTCATCGCCATTTAAAATAATGGGTGGTATAAAAGATGGGCACTTGGTACCAGCCTTGAAGACCATGTACTGGCTTTTTTTCACATTATAAATGAGGCCGTGTGAGGCGGCATATGACTCGCAGGTCTTGAGGAGCTCCCGGAGCGCACCTACTGAGGGGGAAAGCAGCGCCATGTCGTCAGCGTAGTTGATGGTATTAATGCAAACCCCATCAACATAGCATCCGACAGGCATGCTTCTTAGGCGCTCTATTAGTCCATCTACATACACGCTGAAAATTAAGGGCGAGCTCAAACCACCCTGTCTTACTCCGCACTCCAGCCTGCATGGCTCCGACAGCTCCCCCCTCCACCTCACGCGGTTCACTTGGTTCAGGTACCAGTACCTGAATAGATGGACTACCTCTGGCGGTAGACCTGTGCTTAGCATTCTGTCCCACAGCAAGTCATAAGACACGAGATCGAACGCTTTGGACAGGTCCAAAAAACAAGCGTAGACAGGTGTGCTTCTATCGGTGTAGTACCTGACAGTGTGCTTCAAACTGAGAATAGCCGTCTCGGTTGAAAGCCCAGGCCGGAACCCAAACTGAGCGTCATTGAGTTTTATATGCTGGATTAATATTGAGTTGAGCACACTGTCAAGCACCTTCGCCATGATAGTGGCCAGAGAGATAGGCCTATAGTTGGACCTGTCCGACACGTCTCCCGTTTTATATTTGGTAATAGGCACCACCAGAGTCTCCATCATTCCAGGCGGCAGATACGAGTGATTGATGCAGAGACTGTAGAACATTGCGAGCACACGGGGCAGATGAACGCCAGCGTGGCGCAAATGCTCAATGCTAAGCCCATCTCTACCAGGCGATTTGCCTCTCATCATTTTAGTAATGGCCAACCTCACTTCCTTGGCCGTGATCACGGTTGAGATTGCCAGACCGTGAGTCCCCGCACCTACCACTCGATTAGGAGGCCCTAAAGGCGATTTCACAGAGAAATAATCCCCAAACATGTTAGCAATATCAGTGGGGCTAGAAAATCCACTGACGCTAACCGGGATACCAGGCTTAGCACTCATTTTGTTTGTGGTCTTCCAAAAGTTAGGGAAATCCTTATTGTGGTGATGTTTTGCCATCAGGTCCAATACTATTTGTTCCTGGTGGTTTTGACACCACCTCAACTTAGATTTAAAAATTTTCCGACTTTCCTTCATATCACTAAAAATATGCCCCCCTGTTGGTTTTCCAAATAGCACCCAGGTGTTAAACTTTTGCTTGGCAATCCGGTGAGCGTCAGCTACGTGCTTATTCCAGCCGGCTAGGTTCCTTCGTCCCTTCGGCTTCCCATCTTCACACGAGACAATTGCAGCCTGACTCATCGTGTCTACAATAGTCATATACAAGCTATCGATTACATTTTTTTTTATGAAGCTCATTACAACAATACGAATTCGAACATTCTTGAAACTCACATGGAAAGTCTACATTTTTAAACTTAGAATTGAAGTTAATAAATAAAACCATATAATAAATAAAATAATAGTAAAATGACCTTTATTTCAGGCATCTTGGCCCATAAATTCCACATATACAAATAAAAATAAAATTAATAAAACTAAAAAACCGGCCAAGTGCGAGTCGGACTCGCGCACTGAGGGTTCCGTGCCAACTTTAACTGAATTAGGGATTCTTACTTTCACTTAGCCAAAATACCACAATATATTGTTGACCGCAAATATAACTTTGTTTTTCATAGTGTTTGTATGAAAGACAAAGTTATATTTGCGGTTGATAAAAATGTACTATATCTCAAAAACTACTAGTTCGATTTCGCTCAAACCAATTTTCGTTGAAAGTTTTTGTTAAGATCTACATCATATATTTTTTTCAAAATTTTCACTACCTTAATTCAAAAGTTAGATGGGGGGGACTCCCATTTTACCACTTTTGAAGCGTCTATATCTCAAACGTTAGACTTTCAGAAAAAATGGTTTTAGGAACCTCAATAAGACTCAAAAGACCTATACAGAGACACCCCACACGTATAGGTTTGGGTAATTTTTTTTTAGGCTTTAGTTTCATGTATGGGAGCCCCCCCTAGAATATATATTTTTTTACCTTTTAGTACATGAATCGGAAAGCGGGGAACAAGATACATCTACTTACCAAGTTTCAGCTGTGTGATGCTTATAGTCCTACTACTATTATAAAGACGAAAGTTTGTAAGTATGGATGTATGGATGTATGGATGTATGGATGTTTGTTACTCTTTCACGTAAAAACTACTGAATGGATTTGAATGAAACTTTACCACAATATAGCTTATACATCAGAATAACATATAGGCTACAATTTTTGAGGTTTCTAATGTGAGGTCGTAAAAAAACACATTTTTTGCGCTACTAGACGGGACGAACCTGAAGTCCACGCGAACGAAGTCGCGGGCAAAAGCTAGTTTTAGAATAAAGTGGCATACGGACGGACAGACAGACTTGACGAAACTACAAGGGTTCCGTTTTTTGCCATTCGGCTACGGAACCCTAAAAAAGAAAAATTAAATTTAAAATTAAAATTATATCAAATTACATTAAAATTAAATTATATTAAAAAATTAAAATAAAAATTACATCATAGATATTACACCATAAAAATACACTAGCATTTTATAAAAGAGTCTCAGTTACTACCTACCAGGGCTTGCAAGAAGATAACCTGTCAGGTGAATGGACGCCGACATGCCCCCAAATTATCATCCAAGTGCAATCGTGAATGTCAGTGTTCTCGCGCATGAGTGCAGTCGCATTTATTTGGTCATCGATATCATTTTATTAGCTGTTTACGGGTTGTCGCACTTTTCTACGCATATACCGATTCATTAAACTTTAGTGATAAAAGCTAACAATCATTTTAAACTTAATCATTTAAAGAAAATGGGGGTAAGACTTGTTAATTGTTATGTAAAAGAGGCCAAGTGACCGATATACAATAAAGTGAGAGGGTCGCATTATAAAGCGACGGCTGTGCCGGAGGTCCCGGGTTCGATTACCGGGTCGGGCCGAAAATATATACCTGGATTTTTCTGTTCAGAAAATCTCAAGGTAGCCCGGAGTTCGGAAGTTGGCGGTGTTTCACCCCCGTGCCTCGGAAAGCACGTTAAGCCGTATGGTCCTGCGCCTGATCTCTCTCCGGTCGAGTCAGATTGCTGTCCCATCGGACTATGAGAGTAAAAGGAATAGTGAGTGCACCTGTGTTTGCGCACACACTTGTGCCCTATAATATGTCCCGCGCAGTCGGTTAGTCGTTGTGACTGGCCACCGTAGTCGAAATCAGCTAGGGGGACTATTAAAGTTTAGTAGACGTTATTGATGAACCCTCACGGCACGGATGTGTTTATCAACATTATTTTTTCGTTCTTTTGTATGCACGAACGCCGGCGGCCTATGGATCCCTAAGCGTTTACGCTAGCGGTATCGCACTTCATCCGATGTGCATGAGAAATCGGATTATGAAAGCCAAATCCGTGTTAAAATTACTAAAGAACGATCTACTCCTGCCGCTAAATCAATGGATTTCTTTCCTTTTCTTTGCAACTGACAGCTGACATGGCGTCCCTAAATCATTGTAGTCTGTCTCTTTTCATTTTTTAAGAAGAGAAAGAGACATTTACTTTATTTTAGTTTTGGATGGTGTTTCACTAGTATCAGCCCCACTGTCGAATGACACTGTAAAACTTAACTTGTATGCTCAACAGTTTAGGCTCACTTGCGCTGTCTCTGTCATTTTATATCATTGTTTTCTCTGGTTTAAATCATTGTGCGCAAGTGGGCCTTACTCTTTGATGTGCAATCCCATATAGCCCATTTCTCTATTCAGGTACAGCCTAGACGAGACGAGTCCTCCTAAAGAGGAGGCGGCGCACTACGAGATACTCAGCAAGGCGACTGACGGTGAAACAAGTGAACAGTGCTCGCTCAGTGACGGCATGAGGGCCGTCCAGGTGGCTGCGGAGTCGTAGTGATAAGTGCAGTGAGGACTGATGAGTTAGGCAAGTTACTGTGAGATCTTCTTTTCGGTTGATTTTCTACTAATGATGTGCTAAGCGTGAGGGATATGTGTGTTTTATCGGCCAATAGGATACGCCTTTATTTATTTGTCTATAAACTGATAACAAAGTTTTAAGTTAGTATCTTAGATCTAGCTAGATAAAACCAATGTGTATTGTATTACCCCTGATGGCTTAATGAATTGTTGTATACCGCAATACATAAGAAACTCTGTAAATAGAAATTGGCTAAGGAGCAATTTATTATTTATTCAAGATGTCGCTTTCATATAAAACATTCATCCTATTGGTAGATTTAAAACCCATTTGTTTTTACATTCACATCTTAACTGGTGGAGATGCAGCAATTAAAGGGATGATAGACGTTAAATAGGATACGATAGACTAAAATGTAAGCGGAAGGAAGGGAGGTCACTTTCCTATTTACATACAACGTAGTATCTTTTGTGCTGCTTACCGTTAGTACGAAAGGACCATTTCGTCTTGAGCGTATTCTAACCTAATTAGCGTCTCTATCCCTTTTATGAGGCGCTCACAAACTTGTCGTACTATAATGAATCGTTAGTTAAATAGTGCAAATTACAATAAGAATGGATATTTAAAGTACTGTGTGAAACTGCAGGACCTACAATGTTGGTGATTAAAGGCTTTCAATCCGTTGATATGTTTTTGTCCGTGTCCTTTGCTCTTTCTTTACAATGACTCACCTTCAGTCAGTATTTTTTTTACAAATAAAATTGTAAATTTAAATAATGGTAATTAATTAGAATTAGTTATGGGCTCGTATCGTCGTTTTGTCATTCATGTTTTGTATTCATAATTATAAAATATTTTTTTTACGTTTTGTACATCTAATTCAAAATCAGGTAAATGTGTTGCCGATTAGATATAAAATGACTAGAGCTAATTTTCTATAAAACAATTTGAATCATCCAATAAATTATTTTCAATAATTGAAATCATATTCTTTAATTGACTTCTTCTGACCCATCACATCTCTTAACCGTAAAGTAAAAAGCCTAACACCATTTAATACTTAACTTGAACTTTTCAATTCCAGTTAGTAATGTGTTATAAATGGACAGGTACATACAATTAAATACACAATCATTTTTATTATCAAAGTTTATTTTAAAATTAATAAATGTTATCTTCGTTTACTATACCTAAGTACTATCACAGCAACTGTTCATGCAAGTAATGAAATCGAAATAAATAAATAATCATAAAACGAATCTTCAAATACTTATTTTAATCTTCGATCAAAGGCGCAGCGTAGGACGTCCACCGACAAGATGGACAGACGACCTTGTGAAGATCGCAAGAGCGCACTGGATGCAGACCGCTTGTGATCGGTCGATGTTCAGCAGTGGACGTCCTTTGGCTGATAATGATGATGATAAACTAATCTTCAACGGTTTCGATATCCAATGGAGTGTCAGGTCGCGTATCTTCAAAATTCGAAGGACTCAATTTTGGCGCTAAAGTAGACGAGGAGACAGTTAGGTCGTGCGGAAAATCTGTTGAGTGTTCAAACCGTGATCGTATCGTTTCTGGAGATCGTTCAACGTTAGGAACTGTGTTGGTATCTGTGCTCGTGTGTGATGGCCACGAGTTTCCTGCGGTCAACGACCCGTGAAGATTGAAAATAGTCGTCGGCGGCAGCGCTACTTCTTTCGGTGGAGTGATGTTCGAACTTTTCTCCCTCCTTTCGCGGGCGCGACGGTTTTGAAACCATATTTTGATCTGAAAAAGTCACATTGTACTGTTAAAACAACGCGCTATCTATACCATAATCACAACCATAATGTAATGTAGTCTTGTTATTCATTTAAAAGTGTTTTTAAATACTTTTTTCAATAGCTTTTATTTTTGAATTATCAGCTAGGTATACTTTGCTACCTATTTAATACATGTAGGCAATTATCACATAAATAAATAATTCTAGCAATCATTATTCGTGTGATTAAAGGTATTATGCAGTGATTGTAACTCATTACAATCAGTTTATGCCCTTGATCGCGGCAAAAAATAATGAAACGTTGATACCTCCTACCAATCATGCAAGGTCGCCGCTAAAAAGTTATCTGAGTTGCCCGTCCAAACTTTTATCTAACTAAATCAAAAGTAAGTATGTTATTCCATATTTCAAGTGGTAAGTAGTAAATTGATTACATGCTATTGTAATGTTTATTTAGCTATTTATGTAATGTAATTTCCGACTCCAAAAAGAAATGGCTTGCCTAAAATGGAGTCCTTTCAAGAGTTTATTTTAGACTTTTTGTTTTTGAAGTCGGTATTTTTTTAACTTTTTTAGGGTTCCGTAGCCGAATGGCAAAAAACGGAACCCTTATAGTTTCGTCAAGTCTGTCTGTCTGTCTGTCTGTCTGTCTGTCCGTCCGTATGTCACAGCCACTTTATTCTGAAACTATAAGCATCACATAGATGAAACTTAATAGGTAGGTGTATTTTGTTCACCGCTTTCCGATTCAGATACAAAAAGTAAGAAAAAAAAATATTTAAGGGGGGGCTCCCATACATGAAACTAAAACCTAAAAATTTTTTTTACTCAAACCTATGCGTGTGGGGTGTCTATGGATAGGTCTTTTAAAATGATGTTGAGGTTTCTAAAACCATTTTTTCTAAAAGTGTAAGGTTTGAGATATAGACGCTTCCAAAGTGGTAAAATGGGCGTCCCCCCCATCTAACTTTTGAACTAAGAAAGTGAAAATTTTGAAAAAAATATATGATGTAGATCTCAACAAAAACTTGCAACGAAAATTGGTTTGAAGGAGATCGAACCAGTAGTTTTTGAGATATTGCACATTTTTATCAACCGCAAATATAACTTTGTCTTTCATACAAACACTATGAAAAACAAAGTTATTTTTGGTGTCGCAATATATTGTGATGTTTTTGTTAAGTGAAAGTAAGTGGACCCTGAATTCAGTTAAGGGTGGCACGGAACCCTCAGTGCGCGGGTCCGACACGCACTTAACCGGTTTTTAAGTTAGGTATCTTTTCATCTAATGAAGTTTTGTAATTGTTAATTTTTCTATTACGAAAACTTCTTTCTTATACTTTGATGAAAGTAAAATAGCGGTATTTCACTTTAATCAAAGTTCTTATAACATCTTATTCAAGCACTTTATTTCTGAGCAGGTGAAGGGCTTATTTCATGAAAGACTAAAAATCTTTATAGATAAGGAGATGTAGTTTTTACGTTGCCTGAAATTTCGAAGTTAACCACGCCCGTTAAAAACAGGCAACGTATAGAAACCTATACGATGCCTAATCTGTTGTTGTTTCAGAGACAATGTAAACTCACCCTGTCGTCCTTAAGCTGCAGGGCAGCAGCGAGCGCTCTCAGCGCGGGCGGCGCGAGGTACGGCGCGCGCGCATAAGCAGCTTCCAGCGCCGACGCCTGCGCAGCCGTGAACGGCACCCGCGCGTGCCGACCTGACCGCCGCGCCCGGCAGCCACTGCTCACTGATCCTGTGAATGGAATGCTTTGTAAGTTTTTTTTTTAATGCTGGCATGCTTAAGGTTTTAACTTCAAATGCACCATAGGACCATACTTATAAGCTCTATCTAATACCAGGCCAGCTTTTAAAGGTTAGCCAGCTGCGCAGACTCGCAGATATGCCTTCTAATAAATATATCACCAGAAGCAAGCCTATTCCTTAACTTAGGTGCGACCATTTTTTGATGAGGCAAAGGAATCAATATGTATACGAGATGTATTATTCAGAATTTATGACTTTAAAAGACTGACTGAGTAATATGTTGATTGAACACTTACATACTAAAGTAGCGAATTTTATTATTTATATAATAAAAACATTTAACTAACGTGGTAGCCTCGGTGGCTGATACCGGGTGCAACACAGCCAGCTCGGAGGATCTTCTCTGGAACTCCTATCGCTCCCCGAATCGCTGGTCAATATCCTTTCAATACTGAAATCAGAACCGCACTTAGCACTCGACTGAACGGGAGATACATCCATGTTTACACTAACCTCTACTCGTTACAATTAAAAAGGGATTTGTCAAGATTTAGGCAGGGTAGGTAGGGGTGGATTCATTCTTAGCCACGCCCCCTTGAGGGGATGAATGTATCCCTTCGTAGATGTTATCTACCACCGCAATCAATGGAATCCACGCACCAATGAGCTTACGAGTGTTGTGACGCCGATTCATTCATACGTTTCGCAAATTGAATGAGAAATTGATACTGTTTACACACAAAAGGATGATATTACTTTAAGGGGATGTGGGAAAATTAATTTGTAACAGAATGGTAATGCTATTGTTGAGGATATTAGCCTATGGACTTATGAAACGTGATATCTTATTGTAATAACGTATTAAAACTTAATTAGATTTTACGTGATACGCAATGGACGACTCCTCGTGTAATGGATATTTAATGAAGTATTGTAATGATCACCATACGCCATATGGGTTTAATTAATTTTGCCAATAATCCATTCTGCTTTATTTATAAGCAGAAGGACCTATACTTACATACAAATAAATACATGTAGTATAAACCCACCTAAAAGTCTTCCCAATTGAAATGTTCGTCATACAAATGTTCATCATCCCATAATTTAATTGGTGGATTTTTTTAAATCTCTTGTTATTTATTTATACTATATTGATGGCTACCTTTTAAAACGTTATTTATATTGAAGCCCTGTTTTTAAATGCTTACAATTATCCACAATCGTCACCGCTATCAGTAATCTCTTACGCAATTTATCTCAATTCGTTTGTAATTGCAACCCCGGGTGCTTACCTCAAGTGGCACATCGCTTTATTGTAAACATTTCCACACAATAGATAGACAGGACAAACAGTTATTGTTGGCCCTTCAAACAATGTCCTGTGAGTTGTTAACCATGACGGCCGCAGATAACCGCAGAGATAATTCGCAAATTGCAGATGCTTATTTAATTACACGACTGCGGCAAAACCCAAACAAAAAGGCGGAGTATGATTTAACATTTAACCCGTGGATGCTTTACAAAAAGCTTATTCTTTTATTGACGCACCTTATATGCGTGGTTTGATTTTTCTTGCAACAGTTAACCCTCACGGATCGATAGGACGCCGGCGGTCGCGTTAACAAAAGAATGATTTAATAATGTTGATAAAAATATCCGTAACGTGTAAATAGGTTGCAAGATATGTTTTTTGCTACAATTTCTAGTTATTGTGTAGAGTGTAGTATCCTTTGCACATAAGAAAATATTTACAAAATCAACTTGGATCTGTATGTGAATACAGCCCTAGCTTAACTCAATAATTAACTTGTAGCTACAGTTTATGAACGTTGAGTAGAGTATCAGGTGCATAATATATTAGATGTACTCATACTAATCATAATCTCAAAATGCAAATAGGAACCTGCATCACCACTGCATCGCATTCCCTAACTAGAGTCGGTAAATTACTTCATTGTTACGAGTATAACGGTTGATTGCTTGCAATAACCGGTACCTATCTAAACCTTGGCTTGCGCGGCGCCTGCGCCTGTCACAACAGAACAGCAGTGCTGCGCCAGCAACGAACCACAACGGTTTTATTTAACGTTAAATTAAATCAATATTAAACTTTACCTTAAGTTAACTAAGTATTATGGCGGATACAAAGTATTTTGTTTTGGAAGGCGGGGATCGGATGCCTCGCATCGGGTTTGGAACCTGGCAGGTAAGCAACCAAATTTAAAGCTTGTTGTTTTTTTATGGACCATTTGCATTGCGGTTCATGGAAATGAAGGTTGATTGTGATTGTATTACCTACGTGCTGCATTTGCAAAAAAGACTACCTTATATTAGTAGTAGCACAAAATATAGACAGTAACTGTCTGTTGTGGTAGTAGGTACTAATAGGATTTGAAATTACCTATAGATGCGTTATTAATTGACGATAATTGTAAATCTAAGTAAGTACGTAATTAAAAAGCAAACGTCTTTTAATGCTTATATTATTTATTATTAATAACATTTATTTATTTATCAATAAAATATAAATCCACTTCGGAATCTGCCTTAGTCCGTACTTAAAAAAGTTACTATGGCAATAATGTTGAGGCAATGAACTCGTGAGAAACTCGAATTTTATATCACATTGTACACAAAAATAGGTTCGCACCGGGATAACTGTAATTAACTGTTTTCCTTGTACTTGTTCACCTTATTCATTTTCCCCTTGCCTTTCAAATGGCGTTTACAATAGTTTATAAAGTTTGTCCATTTCGACCTGCGTATTTTGGTTGTCGAGTCAATGATGACGCACGGTCTCTCGGGGTACTCGAAGTGTGAGGAGCAGGAGCAACAGAGCTCGCTGAAGTATGAACAGGTGTCATTTCCGTCGTTGTCGCCGCTGGAGCGTGAAGGTAGACCCCTGGAGGTGGAAGCGCGGCAGACGTTGCTGTCACATGACCAGTTTGACCAGTCCTTCACCACTAACGGTAACAACTGCCTGCTCTCGCTGCCTGGCTCTGATGGTTGGCCAGAACTGTTCTCATCGTGGCGAGATAGCGAAGCCACCGCGCCTACCCAGTTAGTGCATTAGTGCATTGCTATCTTCGTGCTGCAACTCATTTCCTTTCATTTGTGCCTGCTAATTGAATTTTAAACTGGTAAAATAATGCTCATCTTGAATGTTATGATATCATGATATCATGATTCATGACATGCTAATGAGTGAGGAGTGACATACATCATCTGTGTGAGTGATTGTGTCACTCATTTTGTTCTTAGGTTCTTTGTCTTTGCTAGAGGCACTGATCATGTAATTAGCAAGAACCATAGACAAAGCAACCTCGCTGTATGTGAAAAGAAGTTGTGAAAGAAACTGTGGCCTGGAAACTCCTGGCAAAGTAGTTTTTATATTCAAGCGCTGCAAAACTTTTAATGAAAACTGATGAAAACGACATAGGGCAAAAATAACATAATTTTCCTCAAATACAAAGACGTAGGTAGTAGTTACTGTCACCGCCGCCTAATCATCTAAAATCCAAAATCGCATGCTCCTCGCGCCATTGTTTGAAGTTACTCCCGTTTTTGTGACTGTTTAAGCGATTTTCGTTGAAAAGTTGTTAAACGCCAGAGACCTTGGTACGCAAAAGTAAATAACCAACTACCTCCTCCCCTTTCAGGCGTCCGACGAAGTTCTGGAGGGCGCGGTAACCGCAGCCCTAGACGCTGGCTACCGGCACTTCGACACCGCGCGCGCATACGAGAACGAAACGGCTCTAGGGCGCGCTCTCAACCGCTGGATCGGCGGCGACACTAACAGGAGGAAGGAGCTGTTCGTCGTCACTAAGCTGCCGCCTGGAGGTCAGTAGAAGAATCAACTTAGATGTTACTGTATCTATTGTAAGCTAATTACGAAGTCTAAGGGGGCTTGCTGTCATCCGATACGTCCGTATACGAAACGCTGATACTAAACAATACCAACTGGATTTGGGTGAGTGCTAAAGCATCTAACTAATACAACCACTACTAGTAACATGCTGGCCAAACCCGATCGCTTTCGTATTCCAATAAAATATCCTATAATCCGGCAATAAGTAGATACGTAAGTGCGAAAATTCCCTGGCACACAATGTGCAATGAGTCCACCTTTTATTGATTTACTTGTACAATGAAGTAGTTAAATAAAAAAAAATAGATAAAATACTCTAGCTGTAGCTGTGCTCTCAGTTACGGTTATTCTCTCGAATCTGTAATCACAACACAATGTATGTTTCTCCACCAGGGAACCGTCCGGAGCTAGTTCAAGAATACTTCGACGCATCTCTCCGCGACCTGGGTCTGGAATACGTGGACCTGTACCTCATGCACACGCCGTTCGCCTTCGAGCACGTGCCCGGCGACTTACACCCGAAGAACCCTGACGGAACCATCAGGGCGGACCTCTCCACAGACCTCATAGCTGTTTGGAAAGTGAGTATAGTCTGAGCCAGTTACATTTTTTAATCTTGGTACACCTGGGTCTAGAGTACGTGGACCTGTACCTCATGCACACGCCGTTTGCCTTCGAGCACGTGCACGGCGACTTACACCGTCAGAACCCTGACGGGACCATCAGGGCGGACCTCTCTTCGGACCTCATTGTTGTTCGGAAAGTGAGTATAGTCTTCTGAGACAGATTTCGGTGCTAGTCGCCGTCTATTTAAAAATTGCTGTGTGTAGTAGGTATTAGAAGAATAAAGAGGAAGGTTGCCTCCTTGGACATATGCAGAGAGGTTCTCAATATGAGTTATTAAGGCTGATCATCGAAGGCAAGATTCCTGGCAAGAGATCACCAGGCCGACCCAGAAGAAAATGGATAGATGACATCAAAGACTGGACCAAACTTCGTTTTTATGACCAGCTAAAAAGAGCGGCTCAAGACCGCATCGGGTTCTACATGCTGACCTCCAATCCTCCAAACTTCAATTTGAAGATGGCACCCCATGATAGTAATCATAGGTAAATTCTAGCTGTGTGAATTTTCTAGGTGGCTGTGTTAACATCATTAAATTAATATTCCTATCGGATATAGACAGACGACGTAAGACTTCGTCTTAAAATATAACCAATATAATATAAACGCGAAGTTGCAAAAAAATTTAGATGAGTCGTGCGAGACGTGAGGGCTCGAGAGGGAAAATCGATGATTTTATTGATACCTACACCAAAAGGTAGTTGACGAATGGCGGGAAGAAAATGTGGGTAAGATTCTCTTTGCCATCTCTTTGCTTTACTTATCGACTGTATATGTTGTCACTGTCATCAACATCAAAACAATGTTTGGCTAGCCTCCAGTTTTTTCATTTTAAATTATTTATGCAAAATTAGCAGTAAAGCGTTGGAAAACACGTATTTTGTATAATAAAAAAAGGAAATGGGGTTTACTTACTCTGAAAACTGCTTGCAATATCCGAAAAAGGGTAAAAGAAAATCGCAAGATTTTAAATACAATAGCGAAAATGTAGCTTACAGAAGTGATTCTATTTACAAAGAATGTACCTGTCCTATAGCCGTGTGTAAAAATGTTCTGAAGAGAAAGAAAACAGAATTAGCTCCAAAAACTAAAAATACGACCAAAAAAGCACTCGCTGTTGCAAGCGAAACAGACAAAAGAGATAGACATTTCTTGTGGTCAAAGGTTTATAAGTCACCCACAAGACAAGAAACTAGAAGACCACCTATAGTCAAAGATACATCTTTAGCTCCCATCGATTTGAGTTTCCTTTTTCCCGAAGAGATGGAAAATGACGACACATCACGTGCCGAAGTCCCGTGTGTCACAACTCAAACAGCAGGCGCTTCTGTGACATCATTTTTGAGACCATCGCTAATAAAGAAACGATTTAAGTCACTACTTCATTTTCCGAGGTTCGTGTGTCCATGTTGCACGGGAGGAAGCGATGCCGCGGACTCAGAATATTGCTATTGCAGTGCTGCCGAGTCGTATGAAACTATCGATCTGAAAGCTGATTCTAAAATATATCTTCGCTCTTTGGATTTGGACCCATCGCTGATGAGTATTTTACGCCTACATCACCATTTAAAAGAGAAGAAAACCTCAGAAAAATATGTGAAAATTATCAAAATCGTGCTACAGAATACGTACAAAAATGCCGCCACGCTATTACAAACCAGAAAAGCTGTTTAACTTTGAATATATTTGAATTATTAATGAAACAAGCAGGCCAAGCTGCCTCTCGGGGTAAACTATATTGATAAAACAAACATTAATACTTACAGTAACTGTATAAAATTAAATATATACCGCCGCGACGTCGTTGCTCGTGAGCCCAAAGATAAAGATTATAATATCACATCATAATATTGTTGCGTTGATTTCAATATGAGGTCAAAATCTACCATCTGACACTGTCATAGAAGAAACAAAATTAAAACTGTCAAAGATATTGACAAATATCTTCCACATTCTTTCAAAATTCTGTGTCAATAATTTTAATGAAACACCAAAACAATATTATTTAATTTAAGATGAACCCCTAACTGGACCGAGTTTGTTTGCAAGACCACATTACTTCTATTCTGAAGGCAGCTGCCGTCACGCGGACAGCAATAATGAAGCTAAAGAGTCATGGCAAAGAAATCAAAGCCCAGCTCTTCCAGTGAGGCTGGGTACAGCGGTGCGCGACGCAAGCCATTCTTCCAAAGAATATGCCCCACGAAAGAAAAATGCAAGCATTTTTGGTGTGTTCAAGTTTGCTGTAATCGATGCCTGTGCTTAAAGAAATGCTGGCGCAATTTCTGGGCAGATAGAGGGTGTTTCATCCCGAAATCTTGGAAGACAAACTTCAAATCCTGCCTTAAATGTGAATGTTGCATGTGTTGCCCGTTCTGTTGGGAATTGACCGATAAAGAGTACGATTCCGTTGTTCGATCGCCTTCCGGACAGTTCCCTCGTGCGACGCCTGCGCCGAAAATCACTCGGCGTGCAGAGCACTCCAAGTATGTTAAGAAACGCCCTGCAAGCGGGAAAAAACATAAAGAAGATACAGCAATAAAAGGGAAAATGTAACTGAAATTTATTAATGCCCTAACACTCTGTTTTGCTTTCATTCACATTCAAGCCACATTCTCCGCAGATACCGGATAAGTTGACGCAAAAGGTACTACGAGTGCAGTGCAAACTTTTGCTTATTTATTTGAGACTTTGATTAAATGCATTTAGTTGGAACAATACACTATAATAAAGCTGAAGTTTGTTTTGTTTGTTTGAACGCGCTAATTTCAGGAGCGTCTGGAACGATTTAAAAAAATGTGTTAGACAGCTTTAATCGCACGCAGTCGCGGGGGATCGCTATATTTTATACAACTAATTACATATGTATGTAGTGGCCAGCACATCAGGTTACACATTTTTTGTTGTAAACTAACCCTTGCATAAGATACCGCAGTGTTCACCTTACCGTGCTGTCGACCGTTCTTTAAAATTAAATTTGTTGAACATGAAACATTATTAAATGCGTTTTTTTGTTACTTAGGCAATAAAGACAGAAAAAGAGTGAAGAATCAGAATAGATTTCAACCGATTGCTGCTTTGAAAAGGAAAAGCTTGGCCCCAAAACTAGATCTTCTTAAATCATATGTACCAAGAAAGAAATGTATATGACTCTAGTTGCGAAAACAGTTTACAATCTCTGGAAATTAAATCACGTGTCCTAACAAAATCTGTTTCAACCCTCTCGTCAATGCAAAGTATTTTCAGTATCAAATGGCGTCGGCGAACCGGAAGCTATGAGAAACGGCCTGGTACTATTCAAAACATCATTCACTCTCTTACCAGAAGGTTGAAAAAAAGAGGATGGTTTAGAAAATCAACCCGGAACAATAGACAGAAAAATATAATAGTTCTTCACGTGCCGAATAAAAATTTTAGTACGACGTCGACCGCGGCCACGGTGTCGGCCACTCGCTACGAAGACTATAAAACCGAGAGACCCCTAATCATCAGGGAGGATTTGACGCAGGCCATGAACGTTAATCTGAATAAACCCCCTAAGATATGCGGACCGGGAGAAGTTATTGTTAAAAATAAACTCGCAGTCTTCGATAAGTATGTTGAATACATAACAGGATGTAGATTCCAATCTGTGCAGTCATCGTGATTCTAAAAAACGAAAAATCGGCCAAATGCGAGTCGGTCTCCTGCATTGAGGTTGAGGGTTCCGTTCTAACTGTAACTGAATTAGAGGTTACTTCCACAGTACTATTATATTTTCTGTGCTTCCACTTAGTCAAAATACCACAATATTTTGGTGACACCAAAAATAACTTTGTTATTTCAACCATTTTGCGTTAAAAGTATTTGTAAAGATCTACATCGTATATTTTTTTCAAAATGTTAACTTGCTTACTTAGCTAGCTAGAGGGAACCCCTCCCCTCGCGTGGGGCGATTTTTTTTTTTTTTCGTAATACGTGATCAGTATAAGGGTAGGTATATCACTCTGTAAGTACCTACTGCACAGGTTTAAATCTACATCCTGTATACAACTACAGAAAGTATATTATATAAAATGCTGATGACCACAGAAGCTTGAACTAAATTACTGTTTAGTTAAACCATTTGTTTCGCATAGGTTCATTCAATAACGTTTATGTTTCAGGCGATTTTGAAGCTGAAAGAGTCCGGTCGCGTGAAGCACGTGGGAGTGTCAAATTTAAACGAGGAGCAACTAGCGCGAGTGTGTGCCGCGGGCCGGCCGGCGTGTCTGCAAGTCGAGATCCACGCGCTGTGCCAACAGAAAGCGCTAGTAGCGGCCGCTGCAGCGCTGCACGTGCCCGTCGTCGCTTACTCGCCGTTGGGCTCGAAGGCGCTGGCTGATGCCCTTGCCGCCAAAACGGGGTAAGCTTGAGAATTCAGATAGAACTCGCGCGCGGCTCGATGCAGTAAGCGGTCGATCTGAACTGAGATCTGCCATCTAGCATTATAACACCACCCGGGTATAATGCTCAAGTGTATGTGCTATACATAAAGAAACTCTTTTATTACCTAAACCCGCATCGGATTGTGTGACGGCAGGCCAACATATCGTCTATAGTATTGAATTCTAAATAGCTGTCAGAAAGAGGTTTTTTTTTAATTATTGTCGTTACATTGTTAGTATGTAATGTAACTAAATAAATTGAAATTGCATTTAGTTGCATTAATAAAGTTGGACAACTAAATGCCACTGACAGCCTGAGTGCTATTTACTTTTTAGCTCGGTATGTGCAGCACAAACCAGGTGGTTTATTTTTATATGCTAAGTAAAATATAAATTACTTACTTACTTACTTGGGTGACTCAGCGACCCAAAGTGAGTCTTGGCCTCCGACACCAGATCACGCCATGCCTCTCGGTCTTGCGATAGTTCTTGCCAGTCGCAAGAAATATAAATAAATATAATATAAATTGCACTTGTAAAAAGCAACCGTGACTCTGTGACAGACGAGGAATCGAATCCCGTGTCTTACACTATCCGGGTGCATGCCTAAGTAAAATGTTAATGTCAGTACCGTTACCATGAGTTTACGTGCGGTTTTACTCGCTAGCGACGACGTCACTTCATGTATGACAATTTTTTATTCTGCAAGTGACCGCTAGAGACGATGTGCAATTTTCCATAGACTTTTTTTACGTAGTCGCTATAGGACGACCGCGAAATTGAGGCCTCGCCTGCGGGGCGGCGGGGTGCGGGGGAGATGAGCGGCGGGGGCGGGTGATTTCGCGCCGCCCGCCCACCTCGCGCGACCCGCTATCGCCTCCCCCCGCGCCCCTGTGCCCCGCAGCCAAAGACTCAATGAAGCGGTTTACCTATAGCTAGTAAAACCGTCGTAAACTCATGGTAACGGTACAGGTTACATAGCAACGTGTTTCCAGGCGCGAGTACCCGGACCTCCTGGAGCTGGATGCGGTCGGGCGCGCGGCGCGGGCGCACGCTCGCACTCCTGCGCAGGTGCTGCTGCGGCACCTCCTTCAGCGAGGACTCGCTGCCATACCTAAGAGCACAAACCCGCAGCGAATCAAACAGGTCGGCATATTTTCAGTCAAAGACATAAAGCGCCGGATTATTGGTACCGACTAACCAGGACGAGCTAGTGATGTGCCGTGTTGGCTGGTTATTGGAATTGGAATAAATTTGGTTTTCTTTATAAAGAGTCTACCGACTCGAGAGCTGACTATAGACATACCGCTCCACGCGACGCCCTAACATACGCGACTATAGTGTAGCGTGGTTTGTAGGTGTATAGATTTACCTAATGAAAATTATTTAAAAAATAAACCTCTATAAAATCTACAATTTTAAATAAAAATTAGATGTTAGCATTCGCTAATAAATCAAATCATTAATTTAACCTTATGAATTATAGCAAAGTTAGCCTGTAAACATTCCACTGCTGCACAAAGGCCTTACCTCAAGTATGAGCCATACTCCACTACGCGGGCTTAGTGTAGATTGGCGGAGGGGTGTTTGCAAAGCAAGCGAACAACCTTTCTGTCAGATTTTCGCACGTCCGTTTTAAAAATACCAAATAATTCCAGAACATCACGCTATGGGACTTCGAGCTGAGTGCGAGTGAGATGGAGGAGCTGGGCGCGCTGGACCGCGGGGAGGCGGGGCGCATCTGCGACTTCAGCTTCTTCCCCGGCATCGAGAAACACCCCGAGTTCCCTTTCAAGAAATAGTCGACTCTGCCTTAACCTTTCGTATTCCGGAACTCGGATCCACGCAATACCCATCTGCCAGATCGTGGATCCAACGCCAAACCGTTGTTTTTATCCGAGTTATTACAGCAGACTCGGTTATTTCTTGTCGATCCGGCAGTGCTCGTTCTGTTGCCTACATTCATTATTTGAAAAAGTTATTACCTGCAATATAATATATCACACGTTATTTACAAAATACAGTTGTGTTTTAATTTTTGTAGCAATTTTTTTTATATATATAAGATAAGGACCCTATGTCAAGAGCGTAAACTGTTGTGACCGTACTACACGTTCTCCGCTTGTAAACCATGTCACCAACATCACTGAGAGAGGTTTGATTCGTTGCCTTTCAAAAGAACTATTATGCAAACAGGTGTAAAGGTGTAATGTACTCTAAAACATTACGAGTCAGTGGACAGCACCCCTGACGAGAAAAACTGTTTCCATTATACAAAGCAAAAAATCAACAACTATAAATCTTGTTAAATACGAGTAAATATATATAAAATTATGAAACAGGCTAAGGAGGTATGTCTAGGCAGGATATTTTTTATTAATTTGAGGTAATGTCCTGGATTTGCACTGATCGAAAATATGAGACTGATCATTTATGTCCCGGCCTGTTGGATCGCATAGGTAATTTAGGCCAAGCTAAGTCTTTTCACTTCATTACTTTTGTCTACCGGCATAAATATTGTCCTCCCTTCGGTACTATTTATATACACCTATTCTCGTTTGAGAAAAAATATAATATACTTACATCAATAATTCTAATAACGCTGGCTGCCTTATATATATAGCCATTCTAATAACGTGCAGCCAAAAGTTTTAAATTCAGTTAGTTTAACGACAACGGAAACAAAATATTTTAAGTAACATTATAAGCTTGCATTTATTCATGCAATATAAATATGTAAATCGGGATTCGACTGACTGAATTAACAATAACTTCATCATCCTTTGATTGTATCATTGTATTCATAAATGGTCGTGATTATGTGCATTAGTACTGACCCGTTTCGACGCGGTACTTTATGAACTTACCCTGTTGGTGATAGTGTAACATAAATTAGTAAAGATGTCAGTGATTTTGAGAGGCGCAGTTAAATTATATTACTATCTTAATGAAGAAATAGCAGGTGAGTTACATTACAAGATACCATGATCTAACTAAAGTCAGTTTTTCTTTGCATTGCGAATATTGCAAACATTTTTTGTAAAATAATATCGGTCAATTTAATTTAACTATTCGATTGAAACGATCTTAGTATTCAAAGATAAATTGCCTATTTAGGTTGTGAGTTTTTTGATTATTCTACATGAAATTGAATCATTTCGTTAAATATTCGCCAAGCAAAGGAAAACAGGGACAGGGGCCCTATTTTTGAAATACTCGCTTCAAGATGGCGAGTGATTTTCGTTCGAAAACGAGTTTTTTTATATGACTTTTAATTCATCTTCAAACGAAAATCACTCGCCATCTTGAAGCGAGAGATTCAAAAATAGGGCTCCAGATTTAACTTAGAAAATAATGCTCAAAATTATACCTCATAATCCTCTTTAGATCCTAGAACACAGAACTGGTTTCTAATGCGAACTCCATGGCCAGGACTTGCCCTGATGATCTTTTACTTAATGGCGGTATTCAAGTGGCTTCCCAAGTACATGAGCAATCGGCCAGCGTACGACCTGAGACGAGTTATAGCAATCTACAACATTATACAGATCATCGGATGCTCTTATGTTGTTTACCAGGTACGTACGGACTACATACATCTGGCAAACTGGATTAATCTCAAGCCACCATAAATTTCACTTTCCAATTTCTTCCGACTAAAAGGAGATAGGGATGGGTCATCATCATAATCAAATCTAGAGGGCTCTTGTCGGTGGAGTTTTCTCTTCATTTAACTTTTGTTTTATTAGACGCATATACTTAGCTCATTCTTGGTCTTCCTTTTGACCCTATTCTTCCCTTTGTTATGGTTCTGATGAAGCTGTCGATCATGTCGTATCATGTGTCCTATCATTCGCCCTCTTCTAGTTGAAAGTTGAAAGAAATAGGGTAATAAGGTATTAAGTATGTCGGTCGCATTCATCCGTCGAGCGTTGGAATGAACACATTGTTCTATTGGGACCCTTCGCACGCAGCAGACGCTTACTTCTACGGCAGATTTTGATACGCCTCGTTCGTCGTTGTAAAAATCCATTGCTAATAGTAATTGACAGCAGTGTGAGGTAATCCACCAGCCTTATATAAAGACTTGGCTTAACGGGCTCAATAACTTTTAAGTATGTACCATTCTACTGTTTGCAGAGTTTAGTACTAGGATGGCTGAACCATTATTCATTTGTCTGCCAGCCGGCTGATGAAGGACCATACAGTGTAGAGTATGCCTGGAGAGTGTGCTATGTGTACTTCGTCATCAAATTCATGGATCTGTTAGATACGGTGAGTAGCGTTGAAAACTAGTTACGCAAAATACAGCCAATGATCTTAGGTTTATGTAAAGGGCTTACTTGCGCATGTCTGGATAAGCTTAATTCTAGATTCAACGCTCGGAGGTTCGGATAAATAGGCCGCCTGCAGAGAATGACAAAAGAATGTTGATAAACACATCCGTGAGGGTTTAAATTAAGTTTAAAATCACTATTCTATCTCTCTCAGTTTCTTTGATTTCTTTGAATGATGATTTAATACAGAACGAAGCTAATCTGCAATGCGTAAGGGATTCAAGTAGATATACTTTTACTAAGTATACTAATCTGTGCTAAGTATTCACATTTGCAACAAAAGCTCTCCCAAGAATAAGTACCTAACATTTCCTAAAAACTTCTTTACCTAGTTATACCAGTACTTAGCAAAAATATCATATTATTTTTATTGCAGGTATTTTTCGTTCTCCGAAAGAAACAGAATCAAGTCACCTTCCTTCACGTATACCACCACTTTGGTATGGTTGCAGTTTCTTGGGGCATAACCAAATGGGTACCAGGTATGTTTAATTAAAATCATAGCCCTGTATACATATGTATATTACTTCACGCCACATAAACCCCCGAAAACACCCCGTTCGGGAAACCCCCAAAAACACCCCGTTCGGGAAACCCCCGAAAACACCCCGTTCGGGAAACCCCCGGTTCTTAAACTGCGGCATGGGAAGCAAGTGGGACCCCAGACAAGTTCCCTAATTTGAAGTTTTAATTGATAAATACTCCAGCGACAAGAGCCTAGGTCTTCTGATGATGATGATATATGAGCTTGGTATATGAGTTTATTTACTATTAACTTTGAATTTTCTAGGTGGTCACGTGACGTTTTTAGTAACGGCTAACTGTTTAGTCCACGTTATAATGTACATGTACTACCTTCTCACGATATGGGATGAGTCCTACAAGAAATCACTTTGGTGGAAAAGACACGTCACACAAATACAAATTGTAAGTTAATAAAAACTAAAAACTATATTTATTCATTCATATAGTCCGCTAGTCAAATATTGTAAACAATATTTTTAAAACTTTAAAAATACCTAATATCAGTGAATAAAATTAACTAACTATTTGATTTTAAATTAAAAGATCTCAGTTTTAAACGATAAGTGACCTACGTAGGTTGTGAGTTTTGTGTTTATCTTATTTTAAAATTAATTATTTCGTTTACGAGAAATGTCAAGATTTCTTAAAATATTCGACAAGCAAAGAAAACGGACTATAGTTGGTCGGTATTTATTTTTTATCTTGGTATTATATACCTAATTTCTCGTTGATGTATGATATTTTCTTGTATATTTTAGTCATTATCTATCGTTGCATCTAAAAATCTTTTGCTAATAGATAATGATCATCTTTTTCAGATCCAATTCACGTGTATACTAGTGCACTTCATGTTGCTGGTAGCGGCAAAAGACTGCCGGTTTCCGCCGCAGCCCGCCTACATACTCATCCCACAGAACTTATTCATGGTCATACTGTTCTGCGACTTCTACTATAAAGCTTACATCAGAAAGCCTAAGAACGTTTAGTGTACCTGTGCATACGACACAGTTTTACATGTCCTTGTATATTTTGGACACTGATATCGCATTGAGAGAATGATAATTTAAATTAAATGTAAGAATTGAAAGAATTTGCACCGAAAGGACGCAACACACAGCTAAAAATAGCACGATAAAAATTAGTGTAAACTCCATTTATTTTTGGTAGTCCAACATTGTAAACAACCTTTTTGTAACTTTTAAAATAATATCAGCAAATAAAATTAATTTACTATTTAATTTAAAAAGATCTTAGTATTGAACGATGAATAAGCTATGTAATATGTTTTATTTTCTATTTAAAGACTTTATTGCAAAAATCATGGTGTACAAAGGTGGACTTAATGCTAAAAGCATTCTCTGCCGGTCAAACCTTTAGGTCACGCAGAGAGATGGCAATGGGTAAATTGAGGGTAATGGTTATGTTGTAAGTTTTGTGTTTATCTTGTTTTAAAAGGAATTTTTCCTCTAAAAAGGAATGTCAAGATTGTTTACAATTTTCAATTAGTGAAAAAAAACGGACTTTACCTAGTACCTACATGTATAGACAGATAATAAAAATCAGGATTCATGTAAATAAAATAGATATATTGTAATAAATCATTTTTCTAATGACACAACATTCACAGTTTGAGATTTCGCATTTGAACACAATTTCAAAGGATTTGTCACACTGGTCTGCGGTCCGGTCTATACAAACTTACCCGCATCCGGTCAATACTGTACCGGACCGCAGACCGCAATCCGTGAGGCAAATCCTTAAATCACTATTTATGTGACTTGAAAGCTTTTAATAGCCATCATGAGCTATCGAGGATTGGAGGTCAACGCCGCAGGCCGCCTAACCAACTTTAGAGCCAAGATCGCTTGCACCTCGCATCGTCTTGTTTGATATGACGCCCGTTTTGTGTCCTGCGTGTGTGCAAGCTGTTTTTGAAAGCTGTTAGGCGCCAGAAACCTCGATCGTACCTTTTAATGTCAGTCAGGATTCAAATGTATAAAATCACAATAGCATATTACTTCTTCTTCTTTTTCTTATGTGTCGACGAACTTAAGTTTACCAGCTGCTTGGTATATTGTTCCGCCAAAGACACGTGGGCAACATCAATAGCTTAATCTAATGAATACTTTAGACGATGACATAACATTATTGTATTCTGCAAGATAGCTAGATCTCCATATTTTACAACAAATAAAAATAATAATATCAAGTAAAACTTGGGCTGTTATTACAAAAGCGCTTATGCTTCTTTACAACTTCTGTCTTTTGTGTTTATTCTAAAATCATTTACAAAAACAAAACATTTACATAGTTAAATAACCGTATTTAACGATGCGCGATTCTCATAACTTTGGTCTAAACAACAATATTTATATAAAATTACCACACAATGCACGACACGACACGGTCGCATATGCAGTTAACAGGTAACACCAATGTCCAAGACTGATGATGATTTTTATTTAACTTGTGAATAAAGGTCATTTCGAGAAAAGGGATAGATACTTCTTTACAGCGAATATATTTGTTTTGTACATAATAAAACTAGCCATTTTCAAAGCACCTCCGAAACCGTAATTTAAGCATACGTTTCAACTTTCATCAACTGACCGAAACACCTAACTTTACCTTACATATTATTTTTTTATAATTTTTCAGTCTTAAGATTTTATCTACACTTCCATGTAAACAATCAATATTTTATTACTGTTTCAACGAACCTTGACGATGTTATTGCTTAGCATGAAATCAATTTATTACATGTAAAAAATTCTAATGAAGAAGCACGTTTCGTTGCACATTGCGACATTTTTATTTAAATCATAAATAAAATATGAATTTATACTTATTAAATAGAAACTACCAAATAATAATAAAACATGTCTTTAAAAGTCATAACTGTAGATAAACATGAATATATTGAATTTGAAATTAAAAAAAATATTTATCTATAATTCTACCATTCTGTTAGCCAACTTAAGGTTGAACCAACCATGATATCACAATTTAGCTTTCAGCAATACTAACAAAAAACGTCTAATAACTTATGTTTTAATAGTAGTCAATGTGTTGCTCCTGAAATCCCCGTGAGCTAGATATTGGATAAAGTATTAAACCTGGGGTATTAGTTCCCTTGGTGATGATATTCCACACACTGCCTTTATTGACTTAGCCGTCGTATAGAAGCGGACAGGCCGTACAATCTAAAAAGTCAGCAAACACCTACCAGTGATCTCTCTTTCTCTTTTTGCAATACCTCAAGGGCTCGCTACTAGTAAGACTGACTCAGGCGCGTAAACAAATTCTGTTTGACAAGTTCTATTACATTGCCTTGACTAAAAGCATCTATGACCGCTTTGGTGAGGCATAAACTGGTCGTCGAACCATCCACCTCGTCCTCATCCAATGGCCTGTTAGAGTTAGCGTATTCTTTAAGGTTTTGCTTGACTAAATTGATCAGATCATCACTGGATATGTTAGGCACTATTTCCAGGTTATTCGCTTCGTTTTCCAGCAAAGCCTTCAGGTCGTATTCCTCGAGTACAGGCGCCGACACGTCATCGTCACATGTTTTCTGGCGTTTCACGCGACGTGACTTTCGCCGATTGTCTAAATATGTGTTCGCGACTGTCTCCAGTTGCAAGAACAGAACAGCCAACGGAGTATCAGCTATATCATCCTGAAAAGTGATGGATTGCCAATATAAAAGCTAAAGCCTGAATATTATGTACTACAAAAGGACACTTATAGGTAAACCTGCGGGGCGGCGGGCGGGGCGCGGGCGGAGGTGAGGTGAGTGCGGGTAGAATAAGCAGCGCGGGTGGGGTATATACGCGCCACCCGCACCCTTCACGCAACCCGCTCTCGTCTCCCCCCGCGCCCCGCAGGCGAGGTCTCAATTTCGCGGTCTGCCCATAATTGCCACTATAATTGGAATGTTACATCATTAATTTAACAAATTGTGGGTAAGTAGAAACGCATTTACCATAACATGGTGTTAAACAGTTACATATTAATGAGTCAGAACATAGACTCCTCACAACCATGTCTTAGATATGATAATGCGCATTATAACACTACTAGCTTTTGCCCGCGACTTCGTTCGCGTGGACTTCAGGTTCGTCCCGTCTAGTCTAGTAATAAGTAAGAAATACGGTAACTAAGCACTGCAGAGCCCTAAATTGTAGCCTATATGTTATTCTGATGTAAAAGCTATATTGTGGTAAAGTTTCATTCAAATCCATTCAGTAGTTTTTACGTGAAAGAGTAACAAACATCCATACATCCATACAAACTTTCGCCTTTATAATAGTAGTAGGATCATTAGCACAGGATAGGATAGTGTCTAAAAGTTTAAGTGACTACTATGACATCACAGACATGAGTCAGAATTCTTATGCATTCTATAATAATAATGAATAATATTTTACATACCTCATTTGGATTCACCAGCAGTTTAGCTGTCTCCTGGGGCAAGTCCTTACATATTTGCGCCACCAATATCTTTATCAAGGCTTCAGATACTCGTGTGGTGCTATCTCTATCCTGCAAAATGTTTTTTAAATAAGCGAAAGCTATGGCATGTTACCAAACATGTGATCATTAAATTCTACAAATATTAACAAGTAATGAAATTATAATTACATGAGGCAACCAGATGTTGAGAGTGATATTTAAGAGATCTGTATTTTGAACATAGTGCCACCAGCCCCTGGGCACCAGGAGAGCATCACCAGCTGATAGTTCAACCATGCGACAACCAGTTAAGCCTGTAAAAAAAAGTTAGATCACTGACATTCAATTGATACCAAATATCTTAGAAATTGGTATATCACATAGTGTGAAAAACTAACTGATGGAGTTACTTTTGCGATATTAATTTTTGTGAATAACATACCATTAAAAACATCAAGATTGTTAGGGCAGTAGAAATTAATTTCACTGTACACACTGGACTCCTCATAAGGCACTCTAGTGGGTTTTAAGCCACCAGTCTCTGGAGGGAACAATAGCCAACGTTTCCTGAAAGGGTTTAATATAAAAAATACACACTTTGTATTCGTACATATGTGTAAACACAATATTTTTTATATATAAACATCTATGATTTCAGATACATATATTGATAAGAACAGATTTTTTGGCATCCTCAGTCATTGTTCATCAACAATCTTTTGTCTACACAAGCAGATTCAGATGACAGGTAGCTGAAGTATGTATGATACATAATGTTATATAAGTACACATAATACCTACATACATATTTTATTTATCTGTCCATAATACTTACATGCCATGGACTTGGGCAACGATGTTGTAACCATATGTGTCTTGATGGGCAGGGGTATGAGCTCCTTTACTACCAATCCACAGAGTAGAATCAGGAGCTCCTTTGTTAGGATATCCAAAATCTTTCCATGGAACTGCCTATAAAATAGAGAAGTAAATAACATTTCATACAATATTTTTTTCAGAATCCATTGATAAGTTTCTTTTTTTTACCTTAAACAGTTCCGTTTCAGCACCAAACCATTGGTGCAGGTATTTATAGTCAAAATACATCCACTCATCACTGCTTTCCAAACTTTCAACAAAAGTTTTAAAGGTCATAGATTTCAAAGTACATTTCCTCTCCCAACATGGCTCATCGGAAACCAGGTCCTTTTTTAAGCAGCGAAAGGGTAATTCCTTGTCACCAAACATAGAGCTCCACTTTTCCGTATTCCACTGGCATATCGGCCAATTTTTAAGAAATCCGCGAAAAACTATTGGCACATGACTTTTTGCAGTTAAGCTACTTACAACCTCAGCACCAAGTTCTGTAGACATTTCATTGTTTTGTCTTCTTTACTATTACATGAACGTTATTGGGTTAAAAAGCCTAATTTTTCCACACCGGATAATACAGCCAAGATTTGAGAAAACAAGATGCAAGGTGCACGGCACGGGGTAGAAACGGCCATAGAGATGACATAGAGTTAGTGGGAACGCCTTATAATCTATGCAAAAATTCCTACGCACTTTTGATCAGGCTGACGTAAGCTCAAAAGTACGCCGAAAAATGGATCTGTCATCGCCTTTTTTTAGCAATCTGTCACATTTTAATGTCAGTCATATTTTTTCTCTTTTTTGTGTCTAACCAGCTTAGCAGTTGTCATTACTGAACGGACAGATTTTTGGGTTTTCTTCGATTAACTATAGAGAATGAGTGAAAGTCAATTGTAACTATCCCATAGACAAATTACTTCGCAAGTGTATCATTTGCCTAATTTGATTATGGCCGTTTCATTTTATTTTACGCCACTTTGACTTATGTGAAATTGTCAGTTTTACATCGTTTTGTCAAATATACATTGCTGGAGAAAACATAAAATTTTCATGAAAAGAGACAATTTATAAGGCAGAAATGTCAATTTGGTTTTAGCACCACCACCAAAAGCATATATAGCTTTAAATTGGAGACTGAAATGTTTTTGTTAAGATTCTCCTCCATAATCAGGTAGTATGGTTCTATTTGGGCACTTTCATATTAGGTCGCAACAGGACATGGACTGGGGCGCGAAAGTGCGCGCTTCATACTAAGAGAGCAGCGTGAGCACGTGATTGTCATGGCGGCAACCGCGTGCAATGTAATAGATAGTACTTAACTGATTAAAAGCTACCCATACGTGGTGAGTGGTGAACTGTTGATTGACTGCTATAACATTGTCAACCGGGTGTCACAAATCACAATCAGTCGGCGTTAAGATATTGCCACCCACCCTTAACAAAAAAAATTGCGTAGTTGTGTTGTATGTAGGATGCAGGTAGTTAGTTAGTTATAATAAGGCCATGATTTTGGGTGAAATGGTTCGCGCTCCAGGCTACATGCCCTGCGCAGCTGCAGTCGCAGGTTCGAATCCCGCAAATATTTGATGTGATGTGAGATAAGCATGAGCGTTTGTTTGTACCCAAGTTATGTACATGGGTGATGTATTTTTTTGTCTAGAGAGCAAAGTTCTTACTTCGAATCCAGACATTTCGTAGGTGTACCTAAAACGCTACGAGAATACACTACTGCCTGGCGTATGTAAATAAATATTCTAATAACATTAATAATATTATCCTAACGACATAAAATTATCCTTATAACGTCATATTATTCTTAATATGACGATTTCCCACCTTAACAATAAGATCTGTTAGAAAAAAAAACAAATATGAATATATTTTACAGATACAACCGGGAGATAACACTCGGGCTGTTTTAAAAGGAATATTTTCGCTACAAAGAAATGTCAAGATTGTTTACAATATTCGACAAGTAGAAGAAAAACGGTATTTTTATATCCATACAAGTGAGATACATTTATTTCTTTTGCACTGGGCGCCTTGGGGTTTCTAGTCCAGACCTCCTTTAGTGACAGTGGTAATTTATTAATTATTTAAGAAGAAAAACTTCTACAAATTAAAAGGGACCAAGAAGTAGGTATATAAGTTTGAATGACATAAAATTTGAAATTGTACGACATAGTCATGCTAAAATTTGAAATTGTACGCCATAGTCAAACTTAATGAATGTTTACTGTTTTTGTCCTCATTAAAATAATATCAATTATTAATTACTTAGCCGTCAATCTAAGGTGGTTAATTTTAAGAAAACGGCCGAGTGTGAGTGTAATCACTTATAGAGGTAGAGGGATCCGAGCAACCTATAAACGAAGTTATTATTAAAAGGTGTTTGGTAAATCATAAGTATTATAATATATGCTTTAATGTAAAATAATGGGTTCATGAAAACTTATTTGAATATCTCTTCAGTTTCGGATCAGTGTATTACTGTGTAATTGTAAATATGTTTTGTATGGAGCTATACTGAGTTAACAGTTATAAATATATAATGTAATCACTAAAAATCAAAGAATGGCATATACCTGTTGGATACAGATCCATACCCTCGTCATAATTGTAGCTACATGTGTGTAAATTTTATTTAATTTGTAAGTAAATTTAAATATATAGCTAAGTAAGGTCTCTGCGTGTCGGATCTGTGTCCCTGCGTATGTTTTATACTTATTATAGCTATCCTGGGCCGGCAAATATCAGCTGTCATGTAATTTGTATACCATTTAATATTATGGCTATATTTGCTTGAAAAAGTGTCTGCATGATGTATTTCTATCCTAGCGATTTATATTAGGTTCCAATGAGGACTTTACATTGTTCTTTTATTTTACCATAGATTACTTATTATCTATCACTCAAATTAAATGATCATGATGAAACCAACGCAAAAATCTATTATTTTTTGCCTCATCATAACATCTGCCTTGCATGTTTTTTTAAATTTTGATAGGAAAGATAATTATCATATCGACTAATATGTATCGATAAGAAAGTATCGATATTGACAAATCGATTTTAAATGTATCGATTAAGAGGTTTATAGAACGATTCCGTAGAATGTGTAAGTAACATCATTATTAATTGTTCACTCATTCTAGAAAATAATCTTTTTTTTGAGTCGTACTATGTCATTTTTGATGTTAGTGACAGTAAATTTGAATCTGACACCTGTGCTCTTAGTCCGTCATCTTAAAAAAATTACATCATCTTGGTCGTATAACTCTGAAAGTAAATGGAAATATCCAACGGTGTACTGCCGAATATTTTATGGTATTTTTATACAAAAAAGTTATGTTCACTATTTCTTTTGAGTTAACTTAGAAAAATATATTCAAGCATTTAGCGTTGGCGAACGGAGTGAGCACTAGGGATCCATTTTACTCAAGAACGCGCTATAAAAGTGGTTTGTTTTTATGCTGAAAAATCTTTGCTTTAAAAAGAGCGTGCTACTTAGTGAAATTCTATATTAGGATTTGACAGCGAAAGACCTTATCACAGCGAGACCGTTTTCTAAGAAATAATGGATTTAGTGGAAACGTCATGTTCCCGTCGCTGGAATTTTTGAAAAATTATGAATGGATATAATTATAATTTAAGTTTTGTACAACAATTTCAGATGAAATGACTTGTGCTTTCAGCAACTGTGAAGTGCGCCGAGGAAACAATCCCGAAAATCATACTTTCCACCAGTAAATAAGAATCATTGATAAAAATTTTAATTCCAAATTTTATAAAATTTGTGAGTGAAATCGACTCCGATGCCAAATTGTACAGTAAATTTAGGACTTCCTTTGTGATTTGCAGCCATATATCAAAGTTTCCAATAGAATAATTCAGGTATTTTCAGTAAAATAAGAAACCGTTTCTTTACACTAGGGCTTGACTAAATGATGACGTCATCAGTATCGATAATTTTTTTGACTTTTTTAAGTAACCGTAATTCTTGCACAGCTTCTTCTCAGCACTGGCCCACACAACTGTCCCGAAGCTGTGCTGTGCTAAGGTCTATGTTGGAACGTGTATAAGTGCTTCTAGCAAGTCTTCATACATAAATAAATCAATATGTATTTAAAAAAAAAATAAGTTGTCTTGTTAATCAAATAAAAAGTATTATGTTATTAAAAGTGCATTAATTTAATTATTTTTGTTTCAATTTACATGATTTATCGTAGCCTCGTCGATAAAACTTAGACCACCATAAGATACACATCACTATTGAACGCACACATGCACACAGACTTTTTGGTTTCGCTGAAAATCCGCCTTTGTCATTCTATACTATACTACATTCTATTTGAATTTGAATTTATTTATTTGCTTGTCACATGGTAAATTACAGGTGTTATTACAATTAAAAGTACATTGCACACATGACACCCCGTAGGGGCACCGCAAACCACTATTCTATGGGCGCACACTTTTATTTTAGACGGTTTTTGGCGTACACGGCTTGTGCGATGCCAATTTCAAGTAAAAACGAGATAACGGGATTAATTGAATGAAGGAAAGGACGGAAGGCGCACACTTGCTCAGTGTGCACAACAAAGACAAGAAAACGAAACAGACAGAACCATAGAGAAAGAAAAAGTGCGTGCATACTCTTACTAATCTGTGAGAGCGTGCTACTTTGTGCTACTTATTAAAATTCTATAGGATTTGACAGCGAAAGACCTTATGACAGCGAGACCGTTTTCTAAGAAATAATGGATTTAGTGGAAACGTCAAGTTTCCGTCGCTGGAATTTTTGAAAAATTATGAATGGATAAAGTTATAATTTAAGTTTTGTATACCAATTTCAGATGAAATGGCTTGTGCTATAAGCAACTGTGAAGTGCGCCGAGGATACAATCCCGAAAATCATACTTTTCACCAGTAAATATGAATCATTGATAAAAAAATTAATTCCAAATTTTACAAAATTTGTGAGTAAAATTGACTCCGATGCCAAATTGTACAGTAAATTTAGGATTTCCTTTGTGATTTGCAGCCATATAACAAAGTTTCCAATATAATAATACAGATATTTTCAGTAAAATAAGAAACCGTTTCTTTACACTAAGGCTTGACTAAATGATGACGTCATCAGTATCGATAAATTTTTTGACAGATTTTTTAGGTAACCGTTATTCTTGCACAGCTTCTTCTCAGCAGTGGCCCACACAACTGTCCCGAAGCTGTGCTGTGGTAAGGTCTATGTTGGAACGTGTATAAGTGCTTCTAGCAAGTCTTCATACATAAATAAATAAATATGTATTTAAAAAAAAATAAGTTGTCTTGTTTTTCAAATAAAAAGTATTATGTTATTAAAAGTGCATTAATTTAATTATTTTTGTTTCAATTTACATGATTTATTGTAACCTCGTCGATAAAACTTGGACCACCATAAGATACACATCACTATTGAACGCACACATGCACACAGACTTTTTGGTTTCGCTGAAAATCCGCCTTTGTCATTTTATACTATACTACATTCTTTCTATGGACAGAACCATGGAGAAATAAAAAAATCTTCGCTTTTTTTTTCTTTTATTAAACTACATTTTAAGGATTCCTAGAAGAATAAGAATAAAATAATTAATATTTTTTTAATCTTTTCATAAAAGGATGGCAATGACAACTTTTTTCTATTCTCAACGAATGTTGCCATTTTTTTGGTTTTTGGAGAAGAATTACTGTAAATGTGCCCTAAGCTTAAATAAATAAAAAATAATTTTACAATCATTCATTCATTTTTCTGTCAGAAACAGCTGATTGTATTATCAATGTCATCATCCTTAAAAAAATACAAAAATACATGTACTGAATTATTGTAATGAAACTCTGTTTACGATGTTAATAATAAACTCATCAAGAACTTTCAGTTTAATAACTTATTCTACCAAATATCGTTATTTTTCAACTTTGTGCAAACATGTGAATAAGTGCGGGGAGGTTAAGTTCCCCTTACCACAAAATGTTTCAAAACGCTGGTTGTTCTGGGAACCCGATAGAAAAGGTGGCTATGATACTACTATAAAGGTCGATTTCAAGGAACACCTAAAGAATGGTCTTAAAGATTTAAAGAACGAATTCCGTTTGCTGTCTCAAGAAGTGAAAGAGCTTATTGAAACAGACCCTTTGCTTGTTGCTCGTCCAGGTAAGAACAATAGCTTATGGACTTATGGAACGCTGTAGAAATTTTATTAGATTTAGCGATAACAAACTGCATAATTAAATTAAAACTATCAAATTAAATTTGTATTTTTTCAGTTATATCAAGTAGCCTTGTTTCATGGTAACTTTTTACAAAAGTAATAAAAAAACAACTAGTATATAATAGTCATAAAATGCATTGTGTACTATCTATCTAATAAATGCTAGTATGTACATAATATGTAGCTATTTACAATTAAAAAAGGTGATTAGTATTGATTGAGTGAAGTGACAGACAGATGAATGTAAATAGATGCTACTTTCCTGGAACTCTCATTCATTCGGTCTCGAATATGAAGTCTAGTGATACGGTCAATCATTCGTCGTTCGTGCACTCCTTGATTCAAAATATAAATCCGTTGCCCGAAAATCGTTGAGATTTACTTGTATTTTGTTTCTATTTGTGTCTTTTTGTGACTAAAATAGCCACGGCGAATACTTTTATAGTTTTATTATATTTGAATTGTCTGTCCGTAAGTGGCACTTAGTTTCACGACATAAGTAACGAATGTTTTCGAATATATTGACTGTGGATTCCTCTTCTGTTCCCAATCAAAATAGTAATTTGCAAAATATCTATCAAAAATTTCAAACCTTCTTGGGTCGTGGGAGCGGCGGTGAAAGCAGAAAAGAGATGTTATCAGCTCGCGACAATACAGCTACGTCAGATGACAGTTTCATCACTCCGGTTTCTTCGATGGGTGATCTAATGGCACTCTCCCCGAAGAAATCTACAGATCTAACAAACCATCCTGATATTACAAACGACCTCCTCACTGGATCAGAGTTCGACAGCATCTGCGATGTTACAATGCAAGAAGTACCAGCTTATGACGATATGTTCATAGATGCTACAAGTTTAGATTACCTAGTGAAATGTGCTGAATCCAACCGAAACCACAATCTGATAGATCGAGGAAAAGAAAGTTTATTTGTTAAATTTGATCCACTCTATGCTGCTAAAAACATGGCGACATCACAACATAGTGAATCCATAGCAGATTCTACAGAGGGAGATATTGGCTATGAAACTGGTAGTGCTGCATCTGGTTTTACGGATAGTCACGTCGCGTCGCCTAAACATTCAATGTCTGTAGGGTCTATTCAACTGTCTAATGTTAGAGAGAAGCCAATGCAAGTAGTACCACCAGTAGTGAGTTGTGAACCAACAAAATCTAGTACTTCAAACACTCGCCCTCCTCCAGCTCTCATTCGCAGTGTATCAGCTATCCTTACTCCAACACAAGTAGCTACAGACCGTCTGATCAGCCTATCAGGTAACACTCCACCCACTGCAGCTCCACGCAGCCCTCGATATCATAATTATAGTACTCAAGAGGTTGACAGACTCCAATCACTTCGTGTTATACTACAAAAGCAAGATCAAGATGTCCTCCTTCTCAGACAAGAGAATCGAGAGTTAAGATCTGCCCTGCAAGACAAAGAACACAGGCATCTGCGGACGGTTGAAGAATTGGAACAAAAAATTAAGAAATTGTCCGATGAGAGGGATAGTTTACTAGACAAAGAAAATAAGCTTATTCAACAGATCAGTGACAAAAACCTGAGTAACAAACAAATGAGTATTGTGATGGAGGAATATGAAAAAACTATTTCATCCCTAATTGGTGAGCAACAAAGAGATAAAATTATATTCCAAGAAAATCAAGAAAAATTGGTCACAGAAAGAGACCAAGCGCTTAATCATCTTGCAAGCATGGAAAGCTCTTTCAATGACTTGCTCTCTAAATACGAGAAATGTAAAAGTATAATATTGGAAACTAAGGACAGAGAAAAGGTATTTGAACAAAAAATATCTGAATATGAAGTTGGGTTGAAAAAATATGAAGTGTTGTATAATAACTTAAAACAAGTTACATCAGATAACTTGGCCAAAGCCAATGAGACTTTGGATACATTAAAGAAAAACCATAATGTGGAAATTACTAAACTGAATGCTACAATAAAAAAACATGAAATAACTATTGCATCTCTGCAAGAATCTCTAGTTCAGAAAACAAGAGACAATGAGGAACTAACTAGAATATGTGATCAGCTCATAAATGAAGTCCGTTGAAGAGCATTTTTATAAAATTAATGTTTTCTTATTATTTATTTTTCATACTTAGTTTGGTGCTCTTGTACTTATTAGCTTTGAAGTATTGTATTACTATTGTCTTAAAAAATTATGCTGTGATCTCTTATAATTACTTCTGTGTAGGTCTGAATAATGTTGTTGACATAACGAAATATTTCTTTTTTTTATAATAACATGTACAGTCACAAACTTTGAAATCAATACTGGCGCATTAAATTTCAAACCTTATTGCTAGGGAGTAAGCCATGTGGAGTATATATTTCATTGATTGTTACTGTACCTGAGCTTGCTTGACTATTATTTTATATTAGAATAAATTGAATAGTACCTATAAATTGCAAGCAAATGTTATTTGTTTTAATGGGCCAGCCTATTATTTAGTGCCTGAATTATGTGACATTATGAATAATTATTGTTTTATAAGTTGTGACAATTTAATTAATCATTTGTTTTTTTGAAGGAGGTACAGAGCTTAGATGTGATATGATTAAGATGTTGCATTTCTGATGGTGGCTTTACCATTGTAACATTTATTAGGAAAAATGTGAACTTTAAATCATGTTGATAAAATAAAAGAAATCAACTAAAACTATTTCAATTTAAGTACACTAAGTGCCTTGAATAATGGTTCAAAAGCCACCTAGGGGTGAAACAGAGGTGTCATTTTAACATGTGGTTTAAATTTTCATGGTTTTACATAATGTACTTTAGACTTGTGTTTTTCAATAAAGTGCTATTATAGATGAAAGTTTATTTGTCTTTCTACCTTAAAACACGTAGACCGCGAAATTGAGATCTTGCCTGCCTGCGGGGCACAGCGGCGCGGGGGGAGGCGAGAGCCGGTAGCGTTAGCGGCGCGGGCGGGTGTATCTGCGGCGCCACCACACCACCTTGCCCCTGTGCCCCTTAGGCGAAGTCCTTGAGAACATTATTCTTGATTAAACTCGCATGTTACATCTGGCAGCAGCATTCGCACACTTTACTATCCTTCTGTCCTATTCTACGTGTATTCTACCCTCAGTGTCTGCAAAATTACTTCAGACGCTAAGGGCATAAATACTAGATAAATTAGGGAAAAAATCTATATTTTCGCTGGCGAAACTGAGGGGTCCTTGGGTGTGACGCTCACACTCTACTAGTGGCCTAGTGGCACATTATGGAAACTTGTTCCTAAACGATGTGATTGTGTATGTGTGTGTGTGATTGATGTGATTTTCAAGTGACTGACACTAGAGAGAGATAAAAAGTACATAGTGATTACTTTCATAATGAAGAGAGACACCAATTAACCCCTTCACATACGGAGCTACTAAAAATAACTTCGCACACTCAAATGTTAAGTTTTAAATTTTTGCAAAACATAATGAAATATGAATAAACTTATATATAATTTCAGGAGAAACTGATGTCGTCTGGTGTTTCAACGAGCAGTCTGTGCTGGATAAGTTCGTAACGACGTGCGACAGCGACCACAACGAAGGCTACAGCACGTGTCAGCTGATTATGAGTGAAGCTGGCAGGGCGCGGTTTCACGGAGTCCTCGACACAAGGGTCCCGAAGGACGGGAAAATAAAAAAGGCTGGATATTGCGCTATGAGGTCACAAAGAGTTAGGGTATGGACGAATTTATTAACGAGTAACAATTAGTAGATTAGATATAGTAAACTTTATTTATTATACATTGACTGAATTGTCCACTATAGCCGTCGTCGCCTTCCTACGAAGTGAAATCAATGCTTAATAAATAATGTTTTTACTATTTAAAAAAATCATACACAAAAGATACATATTGGTGGACTTAATGCCAAAAGAATCCTCTACCAGTCAACCATAGGTCTGATCAGAGAATGCAGGCGATTGTTCATATCATATTAACGGTTTAAGAAAAAAACTTTAAAAAAAATACAGATGAAATCACTCACTGAGAAATTCCACTCTTAAGAAATATCGTGCTACTACATACAACTAACTACTTGGTACTATTAAGCCTCATTTCGCCTTTACATGTAAAATAATTTAATGTCAATTCGCTTAGTTAACTACGCCTCTAAATCTCGGCCAAGGAACGGCTCAAAACTAAGGAGAATACATTTTCGTTGCAAAGGAGTAGGATGAATAATTCTGGACGTATGCGGATATAATGGTGTCCCTATCCAGAAATATTCACGTGTCTAACATGGTTTGATAAGTTATCAGAATGTTACAAAAAAAAGCTTTTAAAGCAAACGTTTTTAATTGTTTCAGAAATCTTTTAAACGAGAGTCAACGTTTGATTGGAACCTATACAACACACTAGTGGTGAAAGTTCGAGGTGATGGCAGGTCTTACTTGTTGAACCTCTCGTGCGAAGGGTACTACGACATAGCATGGAATGACATCTACCACTACGTACTATATACTAGAGGAGGACCGTATTGGCAAATCGCCAAGGTTTGTATAAAATACTACTAGTAATGTTAGTAAAACCAACTAATAATATTCGCCGACCGATTTTCAGTAATGGCGGCCCCCTTACAGCAGAGATAGGGCCAGTTACGTAGGAGATATTGTAGTGCGCAGTACACAAGTGCACTCTCTGTTCCATAACTGTCGTTAATTCAGTCAGTGAGACGGCGCAGTCCGAAATGATGACCGATCAGAGATTGGGCAAATTAAATTCAAATTCAATTCAAATTCAAAATTCAAAATCTTTATTTCATTTTAGGTCATGAAATGACACTTATGAACGTCAAATATAAAAATATATTTTTTTACGAACGTACATAATATTGTCAAAAATGTATTGAGAAGCCACAGTTAATATGTTAATTTTCTTAAAGACCTCTCTCAGGGAGTCACGAGGACTATAAATAGCACGAATGGCTCTTTTCTGCAAAATAAATATGGTTTCAATGTTTGTAGTTTCAAAGACACGTGACCTATGAAGGCTCGTCGATCCGAAACATAATAACGGTCTCGCTCTTATTACATAAACATAGTACCGATTTTAGAAGCCACTAAAATATTCATTACTAGCTTTTGCCCGCGACTTCGTCCGCGTGGAATCGTGACTTCTTTCTCCCGTTTTTTACACATTTACCACTATATCTTTGCTCCTATTGGTCGTAGCGTGATGTTATATAGATAGTGCCATCCACGAAGGCGCGCCCCACCACTCGTCCAAATCGTTTATAATACATGTGTGCAAGCTTTTTCCAACATTTGAATTAAATTTGGAACATCATAATGACTAATGAATGACAAGCACACTTCAAAAAATACACTCAAAAGGAAAGATGCTCTACTTGGATATGGTTTTAAGTAGGTATGGTTAGTTACTAGAAAAGTAATATATTAATTTTAACACTGCACAAGCATCATTTTTACTATAGACGTAAACGAAATATTTTAACATTTAAAAAAATGTTTAAAAACTTTATTTATAAGAAAACCATCGGTCCACCGGGACTTCATACGCGCGAATTGTTTTTTCTTCGTAGACGTAGGTCCTAGCGTAATGTTTCATAGCCTTCCCCGATAAAGTGCATCCCGGTAATATTATAAGTTACCACATGTTTTTTTTTATTTAAAATTGTTTATGGTGATTAAGTCGCCATTATAATTATTTCAGTAAATTTAATAATGACAGTAGATTATACCAGGGTTATTTTTTAGTACAACACACTGGGTTTTCCTTGACATTTTAAAAATAATTTAAGCAGAGCCACTTTCGTGACGAGTCTGAATTTTGAATGACGGCCGGCTCGCAATGACGCGCATGTCTCCCCCCGCAACCCGCACCTTCCTCAATCAAAAAAAGAGTGGGGCGCGCCTTCGTGGATGGCACTATCTATATAGCCTATAGCCTTCCTCGATAACTGGACTATCCAACACAAAAAGAATTATTCAATTCGAACCAGTAGTTTCGGAGATTAGCGCGTTCAAACAAACAAACAAACAAACAAACTCTTCAGCTTTATAATATTAGTATAGATGACAAATATTTCAACTTATGAGTAACCTTAATGCTTGATTTAAACCTGGTAATATCTTTGGAATAAGGGAAAATTAGTTCACAAGCAATGTAATTTTGTTATGTTAACATTTTTCTAACTAATTTCTTCGTGAAGAAGTAACTAGTTTCCTCGTCTATGATACTTGTCGTATTTGGAAACTAAAGACTTTTATTCCACCTTCACATAGTCCCAATATTGGTCGTTCATTTTTAAACCAAGTTACACTACCACCTAGTATATGCAAGAATAAATGATTGATTGATATTTAATGTATGTATGTAACTCGTATTTCAGATACCCTTTTCAAAATTCGTGTTTGGATCAAAGGGCCGACTGCAAGACAAACAAAATAGAATGCGACTAGACAGGATAACACACTTTGGAATAACATGTGGGGATAAAATACCTGGAAGATTCAATTTAGAGATTGAATATGTCGGTATGTATATATTTTTACTGTTCAGTACATAAGTTTTTTGCCCACTAGTCTACACCATAACATACCTTGACAGAAAAAAAACATTTGTATTGAAAACTAGACCGTTCCGACACCGACAACACCTTCGCGTGCCATGCACGGAGCGTGTCAGCGCTGGCAAAATACGTTCTAGCTTGCTCTAAATCAGTGGGCAAGGTAGAGCGTATCGCGTTGCTTTTCCTTTCGTGCCTGACACACGTTTCTATAGCTTCAAACATGTTAAATACAGAGTAAACAAACATGCTTTATCATTTTCATACACATATTCAGTTATGAATAAAAAGTAGTTTCATTAGGTACACGTAATACGGTTTTTTTACAACTGGGGCCCTATTTAGCATAGTTAGGGTATGGTACGGTGTCAGTAGTGAAAAAAACCTTCATTTTAACTGAACTTGTACTTTGATTAAAGAAGGCTGCGCTCTTGTATTATTGTAGTTTAAAAAGATTTGAGGTAGTCATTTTATAAAAAAAAAACTTGATGAATTTATTGTTTTTTACTTCCAGGCCTCGAGTTTGATCCAACACACGACGAAGAATTCGCGTATGAAATGTATAAAACAGATAAATACATAGTTGCAGTTTAAAATAATGATTTAATTCTAGATAGTAAAATGAAATTATAACGATTAATTTTATATTTTAATTTATTTTACCTGTTGTTGTCTTTCTCGATAAAGAAGCTATCTAACAAAAAAATATTATATATACCAGTCCAGTAGTTTGAGATCGCGTTATAACAAACAAACTTTCAGCTCTACAATTTAAGGGCCTATTTCACCATCGACAAATTAGAATGATGAGACTGTTTAACGAATAATTCAAATAGAACTTGTTAGAACATTGTGAAATGGGCTGTACAGACCCCTGCAATACTTAGCGAATAGCCTCACAACGTCTGCTGTTGCTTTTGTGTGCATTCGACTTTACGTGTAGTGTAGGTATACCTAAGATATTATGCAATGAAGGACTGACTACTCGTTTGTTTCGACGCATTCAAATCTTATTTTTCATAAAAGCAATGAACACTTTTTTATTTGAACCGAAAAAAGCAAGCAGTGGGTCCATAAGGTTAGTGAGCGTCAGAATCGCCGGTCAACAGTCGTATTTAACTTTGCAACTGTGTCTAAAGATTGCTTATGAATTGCTTATATTTGCTTAGCATGATGGCAGAATTGCTTATTGCATAATTTAAAAGAATGATAAAGGTATTTTAATTGGGCTCAGTTCTGATCATAGAGGTCAAAAGGTATTATTTGAACACAATCATACCGCAAATTTACCTGTGGAAACTAAGTATAGGCCAGTCACAGTAAATAGGTTGGATAGATTTAGGGATAAAATTAGTGAAAGTGTATATTCAGTTAACCAAAATATTAGTGATAGTGTAGATAAGCAATATGACGACCTCTTTAACTTAATTAAAAACGAATTTGATGTTATATTTCCGATAAAGAAGAATAAACCAAACAAGGCCAAATGCCAATTTAATAATTGGGCCACGACAGGAATTCATAAAAGTAGGATCAAGTTATATGAATTATATAGTCTAAGAGAAAACTCTCAAGATCAAAACTTTATTGAATACGTTAGAAATTATTCAAAAATATTCAAAAAAGTTTGTGCTACAGCAAAATCACACCACCTTCGTAGAATAGTCTCTAGCGCCAAAAATAAAGTAAAAACAACATGGAGCATCATAAATAAAGAAACTTGTAAAAATAAATTGAGAGATAGCGAATTTACATTAAAAATCAATGATAAAACAATTAATTCAAATCCAGAAGTTGCAACTGCCTTCGAATCGTTTTTTTCACATATTGCACCTACAACAACGAAAGAACTTGCCTCTTCTTCAGTAATAGCGGAATCTATTTTAAAATTAAATGTTAATGAGTGTAATTCTCAACTGCAATTTAGGCATGTAGGACCTGAAGTAATAATAAAAACATTTCTAGAATTGAACATGAAAAAAACTGAGGATTTGTGGGGACTATCTGTGCATATTATTAAGTCAATTATCGACACAATAGCTCCTCAACTGGCAATAATTTTTAACCAGTGTATTGATGACGGTCAGTTTCCTAGTTTAATGAAGATTAGTAAAATAATACCACTTTTTAAATCAGGTGACAAAAGTGACCCCTCCAACTTCAGGCCAATATCAATTCTGCCAGTCTTGAGTAAAATATTTGAAAAAGTTATATTCAATCAACTTTTAGCACACTTTTCATTAAACAAGTTATTTCATAATAAACAATTTGGTTTTACTAAAGGTAGAAGCACTACAGATGCAGGAGTTGCTCTCTTAACACATTTATTTGATGCGTATGATAATAGGCATGATGCTTTGGGTATCTTCTGTGATCTATCCAAAGCATTTGATTGTGTAGATCATGAAACATTATTGAAAAAAATACGTCACTATGGGGCATCATTGAACTCATTAAGCTTAATTAATTCTTATCTCTCAGGTAGAATGCAAAAAGTATGTGTTAATGGAACTGAGTCTTCTGGGGCACCTCTAACAATGGGTGTGCCACAGGGATCTATATTAGGACCTCTCTTATTTTTAATATATATAAATGACCTCCCGCACTTTGTAGGGAATCTTTGTGACATAGTATTGTTTGCAGATGATACTTCGTTGATATTTAAAATTCCAAGAGGTAAAGGTAATTTTGACGATGTAAACAATACTCTTTCACAAGTACTACATTGGTTTACTGTTAATAACCTACTTCTTAATGGAAGTAAAACAAAATGTGTTAAGTTTACGATGCCTAACGTCCGACAGGCACCAACTCAGGTTAAGATCAAAGATAAATCCCTTGATACCATTGACTCCACAACATTCTTGGGTATCACTTTAGACTCCAAACTACAATGGGGTCCTCATATACAGACCTTGTCAAGAAAACTAAGCTCGGCTGCTTTTGCTGTACGGAAGATTAGGCGTTTAACTGATGTAGAAACAGCTAGGTTAGTTTATTTTAGTTATTTCCATAGCTTGATGTCCTACGGAATTTTATTGTGGGGCTCAGCTGCTGATATAGAATCAATTTTTGTATTACAAAAAAGGGCCGTGCGTGCTATTTATTGTCTAAAACCTCAAGATTCCTTAAAAGAGGTGCAACCGCGGCAAGCGCGGGTGTAAACTGCGCCGTGAGTTTTTAGCCTTAGGAGAAGATTTTGCTATTTTAAAGCGCATCTGAATTAGTTCAGCCAAATGCGTGATAATCTTCCTATATTTATAGGAAAATTTCCTATGAACTTACTGATGAAACTGATAACTTCCAATTTTCTAAGCCGGTTGAGCATTAACGTGGTGAAGACTCATTCCATTTCAATATTGCAAAGCCTTTTGCAATATAAACGCAATAATTATCATTTCTACGCAACTTTGCTCTCATACTTTTATCAGGCGCTGGGACTTTTAATTATTCGAGCGTATCTTTTCTTAGGAAAGTTTAACAGTGTCTTGGCTTACGAATAGTGAAATAAGCAATGGATAAGCAATTTTTGACCCGTAAAAATTATAGTAATTCTACATATTTAGTACTCTACAGATATTGACCAGCCATTCTGACGTCAGAATGGACGGTCATCCGTAAATGTTTTAATTCTTTTAAATTATGCAATAAGCAATTCTGCCATCATGCTAAGCAAATATAAGCAATTCATAAACAATCTTTAGACACAGTTGCAAAGTTAAATACGACTGTTGACCGGCGATTCTGACGCTCACTAAGGTTATTTCTCAAGAACGTGACATTGCATGGTTCAAAACTATTATTCTGTATTCAATATTGGAATCTTATTGTAAACTAGCTTTTGCCCGCGACTTCGTCCGCGTGAAATAGTGACTTCTTTCTCCCGTTTTTTACACATTTACCACTATATCTTTGCTCCTGTTGGTCGTAGCGTGATGTTATATAGCCTATAGCCTTCCTCGATAACTGGACTATCCAACACAAAAAGAATTATTCAATTCGAACCAGTAGTTTCGGAGATTAGCGCGTTCAAACAAACAAACAAACAAACTCTTCAGCTTTATAATATTAGTATAGATTTAAATAATGTTATACTTGAAGCGATTTGCATGCCGGTTATGGTGAATCGTGCGAACATCCATATTGTTTTACCATCTCCTGTACCACTTTTCAAGCAAATAAATTGATTTGATTATAATGATGAAGTTATGTTATGATGAACGAATAAATATTGAGCTCTCAAAAATATTAAGAAACGTTATCGGGTATACGGTATTATTCGTTATATTTATTGATGTTTTTTTTTTTGAAACGAAATTAAATACTATTCTGTTCTTTGAAGTAAAAAAAAAGAATGTCATACCATAAAAATGTCAAATTGACAGTCAGTCAATGTCAAAACCATAAAAGGCAAACTGATGTCATCATCGTTGTTCATAAAATTTAATTAGATGTTTATTTAATTGGTAAATGCGGATTAAGCAACTGTTTCTTTCTTTCTATCGACAGTTTCAAGTGTTAATGTGTCTTAGTGCAGTGCTAGTGGTTCGTGGACATTAAGGTAGGTTTCATTGCCTAATTTGTACGCAACCATTCCTTTTTGTCCGAATTCGTTGCACCATGCGTGGGTTGATATATCGCATTTATTATGCTCATACCTCAGTTGTGTGCAGTATAAATCATCCCGCACTGTTGTTCTATTAAGATTTATCAATAACCCATTGTTTGTGTAAAAAAACTGCAAATTTCTTCCGTGTACCGATGTACCTCTACGTAGGAGTGTAATAAAAACATTGGAACGAAATACCTACTCAAAAACTTATTTTCCTTTTTCAGGCCAGATCATGTGTTTGCTATTGCGTGAAAAAGAATAGAAGTTTATTAAATTGCACCAACTGAACAGTACCATGTCAGGTACAGAGCAGAATATAGTGAACTCAATGCAACAATTGTCTGTGCAACCTGGTAACAGTGGTCCAACAGAAAAACCCACGCAAGTAGTCACACCGGCTGTAAAACCTTCAGCAGCAAAGACAACCCCCATTAAGGCAAATACAGTCTCTCCTGCAATTGCAACTATTGACCGCCTCCTAAGCCTCGGTGCTAACATCCCCCCACCACCACCAGTTATCTCTAGGTCTTCAGATATGGACCCACACACAGTAGAACAGTTAAGAGCTGTCAAAGAATTGCTTACTACTCAGGAAGAAGAAGCTCAAAATCTAAGGGATCTAAATCGCGAATTGAGAGACCGCCTTGAAGAATGTGAAACCAAAATAAAGAAGTTGACTGAACAAAATGAAGAATATGCTGAAAAAGAGAAAGCACTCTCACAGCGTGTAGCTGAAAAGGTAAGGAACAATAAACAAATGAGTGTTGTAATGGAAGAATATGAGCGTACAATTTCATCACTTATTGGTGAACGTGAAACTGAAGGGAAGCGGTGGACAGAAGAGAGAGCTACTTTGATAAGAGAGCGAGATGAGGCTGCTGCCCATTTAGCTTCAATGGAACATGCATTTAATGATGTCCATACAAAATACGAAAGGTGCAAAGTTATTATTCAAGGCTACAAAAGCAATGAAGAAACTTTAAAACGAACAGTAGAAGAGAACAATGATGCTATTCAAAAATTGGAAGCTAGATATGAAACACTCAGACAGCATGCTATGCAGCAACTAAACAAAGCTAATGCTGAACTGGACTCAGTAAAGAAAGTTCATCAAGCTGAAATTCTTAAACTGAATGCTATGCTGAAGAAAAGTGAGGTGCATGCATCCTCTTTACAGGAGTCATTGGCTCAGAAAATTAAAGATAATGAAGAACTCACAGCTATTTGTGATGAATTAATCAACAAGGTTGGTTAAAATTTAAAAATTCCTAAACATTTTCATTTTCATAATATGCATTTTATATTTATATGCAATTAGTAATACAAATTGTGTAACATTACTTTGTAATGGATAATATAAAACAATTAATACATACATACTTAAGTATTAAATAATGCTGATGCTGTTACCATTCTAATTTCTCACAGAAATCCATCCTCTTATGTAACGTAGTTCTTTAATATTTTGTGCAATCATTGTCACTTTTTTATTTTTGTACAATTTTATAATTTAGAAATTAAGTTTTTAATGCATTGTGACATTTTTGCTGTTGTTTGTTTGGTAGCCTATGAGATTTACATTGTTTGGTAATAATATATTATGTAATGCATACTGATGCCTTAATTTGTTTATAATTTACTTTTTTTGTTTTGTAACTATTTTTTATTTTTAATACTTAAACCAGCTAAAATGTTAACATAAGATAAACTCATTTATATCAATGATTGGAGTAGAAAGCTTCAGAGTGTCTTAGGCATTGGGGTCATTATTTTTATAAGGGACATACCTGAATTCCTAATAAATCCTAGCTGCCATAATTCATTTTAAATCTTTCTTTGTGTAAATAAATAATAATGTATGATTATGATTAGATTATGATGTGCTTAAATTTATAGTTAGTTAATCATTTAATAAAACATATGTTACAGTTAATGGCATCTGTAGAGATCAATGTAGAGATAGATGGTTGAAACATCGACATATTATATTTAGTTATTAGGACACCTAGCTTCATTTACAAATAAACATCATTTAGTTCATCTAGTCTTAAATCATGGTATTTTATGTTTATGATTGATTAACATTACTAATGAATACAGATGCATTGTCAACATTCATCAACAAATGGGTGTTCCCATTCACCCATCACATTAAATAAAATAGCTGACCTAAAGCATAGCTCACCCCCTTGCTTGCTGCCTTCTGTAATTTATCAAAGTGCATATATTATGCTTTTAGTAGACTTAATGACATGATACAGTATACCAAAAATGTGTAACTGGTACCTAATATTTATGAAAATATATTTTTAATTGGTCATTAATTTACTAACAAAAAAGTTAGAGGCCTGAGATTAATACATGTGCCTTTTGGAATCTAACTTTCACCATCCATTCAGTCCATAATTTTGAGATTAAATTGTAGTTACTACTTCTAGCTAACACCTATCTTTATAATTAATACAATCATTTTGTGAAAGTAAATAACACTAAATACTTACACCGCTTTGTGGATGAATAACTAAAATTGAACTTTAAGTATTCAACATTCCACAATATTATTTTTATAGGTCTTTTATGTGAATTAAAATATGTTGTCCTTAATTTGGATTAGCCTGAAAGTATCGACTTGCTTTAATTCGAAATATTCATTTGCCTGAAAGTATTTTTTATGTTTCTTCTTGTATGTTTGGAAATTGCTTATTATGATTATGAATATTATCAGTATATTTGTTAGTGTAAGTATAATTTGTAATTATATTACATTTTTTATTAAATTTGTGTAATTTTTTATATTTGATGAAGTATCCTCATTCAACTCATGTGAATAGAAAGAATAAATTGATTGCATTCATAATATGTTCAAAATAATTAATTTACTATCATATGCATGATTTTTTTACCATTCAACCTCAACCTAGCCTTGTCCTTAAGATTGTTATACAACTTCAAAATAGGGAATAAACACACCTCGTACACCTTCGTGTATTGCATTGGCCGGATAAAAATAAACTCTTCACAAGTCTGGGTAAATAAGGGATCAAGGGAGGTAGGTAGGTACTTCACTTTGAAGATTATAATTAATAATTTCCATTAAATAAATAGGTATTAAATATTTACATTTGTACAGTTTTTTTGCAAACCCATTTTTAGACAAAACCAATTTTATTTGTATTGGAAGACTAACACGTGCGCCAAACAGTTGGATTTAAATCATTAAATTCACAAGTTTCACAATTTTTTCAAAAACTTGTAAGTATCCTTACTAACTAGATAGCTAATAGCAGATACAACTGTAGATACAGCAGTGATTCCACACAGGGCTTGTAATGCAGGGTGATCTACATATCCAAACACAGGAGAAGCTAAGGTTGTGCCAACCTGAAATATAGATGTTCATTACTTTATTGATGAATCTAAAGTAAACATATGATACTTACTAGCTTTTGCCCGCGACTTCGTCCGCGTGGAATAGTGACTTCTTTCTCCCGTTTTTTACACATTTACCACTATATCTTTGCTCCTATTGGTCGTAGCGTGATGTTATATAGCCTATAGCCTTCCTCGATAACTGTACTATCCAACACAAAAAGAATTATTCAATTCGAACCAGTAGTTTCGGAGATTAGCGCGTTCAAACAAACAAACAAACAAACTCTTCAGCTTTATAATATTACTATAGATTGTTGACTAAATTTCTCTATACAATATTATAAGTTTCAAATTCTTATCTGATATTCATTCTTAGAAGTAGATTCATAATGATTCAATATTTACCAGTAATAGCTGTATAGCTGTGTTGACTTTGCTTATAGTTGTAGGAGCCAGCTGTGCAGTAGCATGGGTAACATCAAAGTACCTGCTGAGTGTTCTCTAAAAAAAATATATAAAAAAATTAAGTCAGTACATAGACCAAATACTGTTACACTACTCTAGTGATACTGAATACTAGGGGCTATTGTAGGACTTACTGGTGGGGGTAAACTCATATATCGGATAACAAATCCTGCTGCCACCAAAGCAACATCTCTGCCCACAATAAGAAGGGTCAGGCTCAGAGGTATCAGGTTTTGGTAAGTTAGTGAAATAAAAAGTGTGGCGATAAGCACTTTGTCAGCCATTGGATCAAGGAATGAACCCATCTTAGTAGATTGACTCTTCCAGGTTCTAGCTATCCAACCATCTAACTGAAAAAATAATACTGTTAAGTTAGTTTCATATTATTATACAAAATAAAAATAGCTTTATTGCACACATTGTTTGACTTACTAAATCTGTAACTCCAGCAAATACTAGTAAGCCCATAGCCAGTGAGTAGTTATCCTGCAGAATCACATAGCCCAAGTATGGGGACATTACTATTCGTGCTACACATAATATGTTTGGCACAGTAAATGCATTCTCCCTCTGTAAAAAAATATATATAAAGTATAATTAAATATGTATAAATGCAAAGTTAATAAAAAAAACACAGACTAATACACACCTCCACAACCTCTTCAATTCTTTCTTTAACTTTAGCTTTTGTTTCTAATATATCTTTTATTAAATGTTCCTTCTTTACTCGTAATTTCTGTCCGGTTAATTCTTTTTGATGCTTTAAGTCCCTGACAATCTCTTCACTTCGCTGCCTGATTCGTTGTTCTGTATCTTTTAGTTGTTCTTTCTTATGTTCAATAACATCTTTAAGTGCTTCAGTTTTCTTTTCTAAATTTATGTAATGTTTTTTACTCTCAGATGAGTATTTCAAGCACGAGAAGGTAGTTAACGTTGGTGAATATTTTGTCATAAGTCTCTCGTTGGTAATAATAGTCATATAATGCCGAAAAACAGCAATATTTTGTTCAGAAGTCCTAGTAACCGGATTACACAGTAATTTTGAGACATGATTGAAAATACCGGTTCTTGTGATAATCCTCATATTGAAATGTACAAAATAGATTTTCCAGTCGTGTTTTGCCAGTACGAAATATATACTTTAGAATAAATAGATTATTTAATTACTTTCCATTCTCAAACTCATTATATTTTTCTAACCTACAAAAATTACATATTATGACAGTTGATGACAATGACAGTGACACACGTCTGTGACAGCATTTCTTTTTCTTCTCTTTGTTATCGTACGTACCGAAAACATTTATTTTTACCTTGAAAATTGACTTAGTTCACGGATATTAGATAAAATTCCCATAAATTGAATGATGGAAGAAATAAACAAACCTATGACAAGGCAGCATGGTCCTAAGACCTTAGCCTATTCCATGGAACGAAAAGACAAAAAAAAGCTAAAATGACGTTTGTACAAAAGTCAAAAATCCAGAATTCCAGTCCACAGATGAATAATATATGTATCTAGATACAGATCGGACACTCAAGAGGGCGCCTGTAGCCAATAGGAAAAAATGCCCCACCTCAGTTTAAAAAAGCAACTGTCATTTGATAGTGTTGTACAGAGTGGATTTCACACCTTTCTTCAATGTCGATAAACTAGTGATGTATCGCAGTCGATAGATTCGTATTGATGCCTATGATAATACTTTTAAGTTGCCTATTTTTGTCAATTAAAAAACGTTGTGAGTTTACACATAATTTATTGAACAAACAAGAAAATATAACAAATATTAAAAAATACTTGATAATATGAACAAAACAGACATGCTATCTTAACAAATTATTTGCTACATAATAAACTTAACTTTCTCTTTAAAAAAAATATAATTTGGTAAATAACCCCTTTTCCATACTTCCCTAATGATATTTACATATGTAGAGAGAATTGTCGAGGTGTATTATGAATCACAATTGCTTAGACTACTACAAGGAAATAAAAAAATATAACAAAGGAATGGATAAAGATTAAAGTCATAAATGCCATGTACAATTTTGTTGAAATCTTGATGTAGGTAGTATAAATATTAGCTTAATATCTTCCTAACTTAGTATTTACCTAAAGTCAGTTTTTCAGTGCTTGGCTAGTATTGTACACAATATTGACAATATGTTTTAACAAAATGATTAATTATAAAATAAAATAAATACAAAATCACAACAAACATATATTTTTCATCTTTGAACATCTAGATCTTTTAAAATCAAATAGTTAATTATAATTTATTTTTATCAATTAAATTTCCTGATATTACTTAAATTTTAGTCATAAAAATATGGTTTACAATATTCAAAAAGCAAAGAAAAACTGGCTTTATACAATTTTGACAATATAATTATTAAAGCAATTGAACTCCTCTCCTTTATACATATACGAGGCAAACTATGGGGCGGATTTACTACTGGAGTTTATGCGATAAGAGAAAAAACATGGGATTTGAACCTTGACATTAATTTTTATGTAATTAAATCACAATAAAACAACACTTCAATATCAATATAGACATAAAGTCTTATTTTCTTGTGACTATGATATAATTAATAAATTATGTCAGAAAAAGGTACACAACACTCAAATACCACACAGGTTCTCTTTCCCTAGGAGCAAAAAGTTGAAATGTAAGCACTTTGAATAATCAGTAATTAATTCCCCTTCCTCACATTGTATGCCAGTACACGTAAACCTACACATTGAAGTAGATGGCACGTACCAGGAGCTGGCATGCAAGTGTGCCAGCTACAGGCATGTGGATATAATAATAATTATTTACAGACACAAAATGTTTACAAACAAAAACTTTGGCTTCCCTCTCCTAATGTCAAACGATAGCATTATGTAAAAGGTTTAAGTATTACACTTCAGAAACACAAACCGTACCATTAACTGAACTGAAACCAGCAGGGGAGAAGAAACGCCAGTACAGTAGCCTTTCTTCACTGGTATACAAAACCTGAACATGCTTCCTTCCAACGCTTCCTTTGTATCGAGACTGGCCAACTCAAACACAAAATGGCTTCTGCTTGAAGAGTGAAGACATACAAATTGTACTGGTGTTACACCTGACAAATTGAAGAGCTTGTGGAATCAGACAAATTTTCTAAGCGTTCCCAAGAGTATCGTTATGATCGTTCAAAAGCTTGTCAGTCATCAGTACAATAACTTGAGTCAGTCAAATTTTGCGGAGCCTTATATAGGCGGGAACACATTCAACTAAAAAGTAAAACTGTTTGTAATTCATTTACTTATTGGAAAAGATCGATCGTTGCGATGAGGAAAAATTGAAAGTTTTTCAAAGAAAAATCCGATAAAATTTCTGACACTTCTGTCAGTCAAAGACAAGAAAGATGGTTTCACCCATGCCACTCTTTTTTATGGTTCCTTCGACAAGTGTGTTTTCTACGCCTACAAATTTTGCGATATTTGTAATTGAAAACAATAAAATAGGATGGGGCACGAATTCTATAAGGAGAGATTTGGCAGTATGAGCTGTCTACGGCCTGTTCCAGTCCAGACTTTATAACAAATATAAATTTTGTAAAATAATTATCATATAGTACTATAGTAGTCTCCTAATCTATGTAAGTGACTTCTACAGTGTAAACGAGTGTACTTATCGTTAATGTTTGCCAAAACACATCAGATTTTCCTTGGTTGAGGGCTCTTAAGCATTTGGTAAAAGGTGTGTATTTTTCTGTAAAGGTATATAAGTAAATAAATAAGTGTATCTTCTCATCAAAACTACCGAGAGTTTGAGAAAAGAATAATTAGACAAGTAAGTGGAAATAAAAATCGTTATAGTAACAACATTGTAAAAGAAATCTAGTCTAAACAATACACAAAACTAGCCAGATTTCCTAGTTTTACCTACACAATAGAATTAAAAGTAATATTCTTATTGTTATTGTTGTGGGTAGGTGTATATTTGGTGACATTTTTCATAAAGATCACACAGACCATAAAATAATAACCATGTGTTTTAAACCATATAAAATTCCTTTATTTAAATGGGTATATATGTCTTGTTTGAATATATGCTATTGATGATAATAGTTATTAGTTATCAAAAATTATGTCTGATTTTTATGCCTGAATCTTTTTTTTACAAAACATTCATAAGATATTAAGTACCTATGTGTGGTGTTCCCTCAGTGTATAAGTCCCCAGTGGGGACTTTCTTTATGCTTTCTATATAGAAATAAAAATACTTTTATGTTTATCCGTATTAAAATCTTAAAAAGCAAATGCAACAAAGTAAGTTTATCTATGCTAGTCAAATATTGTAAACAATCTTTTTATATAACTTTTAAAATAGTCAACAAAAATATGTAACTATTCGTTTTAAAAAGTTCACAATGTCCAACAATGAATCACCTATGTAGGTTTGTTTGTAAGTTGGTGTTTATCTTATAGTAAAGGTAATCACTCCATTATAAAGGTATGACAAGATTGTTTACAGTATTCAAAAAGCAAAGAAAACTGGTGTTTTGATTATTAGCTATAATAAAATTTATTTGTGTTCCTCCTAGTAACTGTTTTATTGTATTGAAAACAGTATCATTGACTTCTGACCTGGCTTAGGTCAGTAACACAGTCAGGAGATAGCGATTGCCATAATATTCTGTTTGCAGTTACAAAGCTTACATTATATTTATCTAATTATTACTTAATTAGAAACATCCAGGAAGAAGGAGTTTAGATAAAAAGGAATATGATCTTGCTAATGAATAATTAGGGATTTTAAAACTTTGCTTCTAATAAAAGGTATGTGTACATACAGTAAAAGTAACATAGTTTGTTTTTATGTTTAAGTGATGTCCAAATACAAGATGAAGGAGGAAGAATTACAATATATGTTACATCTACTTGATGACCTCTCTGAAGATATATTTGAGGTAAGAAAACTATTATTTGGTAAACTTGGTATATACAACATTGCTTTTGAATTTCCTTGTACTTTCAACAATTTGTAACATGTATTTCAGGAGCTTATAAAATATTATGACGACACAGAAGAATCCAAGCAGCAAGAAGACTTGACAAACCAAACCTTGGATTTTTTGAAGCTTAGTCTAAAGAATAATCCTGTAACAACAGCTTTAATTTTGAATTATATCCAAGAGCTTTCCAGAAATGAAGCCAATACAAATAAAATACAGACTATATACTTACAAGTTTTAAAAAACGAACTCTCAGAAAATAATTGCTCTGACAAACTAATTTCTTTGATATCACTAGTCAGATGGAAAGAGAACCACATTAAACATTTCATACAGCAAGTATTAACTCCTTTGTGTGAAGATTCTTTTAGGCAATTTAGAAAACAAATATTGCTGAGCCTCATACCACATGACAGACCCCAATTACTGTGTATTTCTTCAGAGGCTATGCAGAAGAATGAGCCACAAAAAGAGTTTAAGCTGACTCCTGAATATATGCTAGAGCTTTGTTATCAAGACAAGACACATTGGTTACTGAAGGCTGCTGAAGTGTACAAACATCAGCTTCATGACATGGAAAATGTTACATTCAAAATAAACAATTTTACCAAACAAATACTTATCATGGTTCTCATTGATCTCACTAACAGTGCTGAGACATATGACTTATCATCACTTGTCCATCAACTGACAAACATATTTTCTATACTGGACACATACACCACAGCAGATGAGCAACTGCAGTTCTACCTTACTGAAATAAAAAGAGAGCTAACTGTGATCAAGTTTTGTTTAGAGAACAACTGTAAAATAATGACTACATCTATATTCAGTCAAGTCTTGCAACAGAGTGCATTGACTGTGATTTCTCAAGTATGCAGGCTCTCTAAAGTCGACAGATATAAAGTGTCGCGACTTTTGAATACCAATATTGACTTCACCACAGAACTTACTTCCTTGAGTGGTAAAGCAGATGTTTTAAAGCAAAATGAATGTGTTAATTGGGACGTTCTAACATACAATAGCTATTGTGCGATTACAAAGATAATAGATGTAGTCCTGAACTCATCTGAAGGGGCGGAAGACCCTCAAGAAACGACACTATGCTTAGAGGAGATAAAACGACTGGTCTTGTCTATACAACCTTTACAATATTGCATTGAAGTCATTGAGAATATATTCTCGTGCCTGTTTTTGAGATATGAATATTTTTCATGTTATGAACACACGCAAGAGTTCCCATGCGGTACACACTCTGAGTGCTCTTACTTTTACTCCAAAAAGCAGAGCAAGAGTCTCAAGAGTCCTAATACGAACAATGCCGGCTTCATGTGTAATGCTTTGACGACACAAATTGTTCTGAATACGTTGAAATTGTGTTTGGAAAAACTAGAAGTTGATTACAAAATTGACGAAACAGATCACTCTGTTACCACACGGTTTCGGAACCTCGTAAGAGTTGTCAATCACTCGATATGGAAGCTGCAGTTGGTATCAACATTATCTCCGGACACGAATCCACTGCAGTTGAAACTTTGCTTGGATTATGTGGAGGTTGACGATAGCAGCGAAGACGACGACCGCGAATTTGAGTTTAAAGCTCTCAGAAAAAAGCCTAGGCCAAGAAAGCGGCATAATCACTCCAAGTACGACCCCGAGCAAGTTATGTTGTCATCCACCATCTCGGCGAATGATGATGGTGAGTTTCTCCGATTGATTTGATAAACATGAAAATATTTATAAAAATCTACTTGCGCTCGATTTCTTAACCCAGGATTAGCTTAGCTCTTGCGTGACTAGTTTCAGTTTACTTGCGATTGTTCTAACTAATCAATGGCTCAACAGTTCATAATGAGCCTCACAAGCAGGGCCATTTTAAAACAAACTTTTTTTAAATACATAATATGCTTTGTACCCTCTTTAGTTCTTCAACGTAAGTGCAAAACATCTTAAGGTGAAAAATGGACTTCAATAGTTTTATTTAAGTTTTTTGTTTGTTTTCAGCGGTTCTATCTACCAAAGGCAACAACATCGACTTCATCTCTATAATGTTGGCAAAACCAAACTGCTTGGTGGCTCTGGCTCTTTATAACAATGACTTCTCCAAAGCTAACCAGATTTTGGAGGTATGTCTACATAAATTTTTATTATTTCTATTCAATAAATTTTATCTCTTACTCACGCGAAACCTAGTGATTTTGAAATATAAATTGTACCTATTTTCCTTTTATTATTCATTTATTCACGTCCATTTGTATGGTTCTTAGTAAATGTTCAAACTCTTCATACATATCCCTTTCACTTTTCTTGGGTTCATAAATTACTTCATGACCTTTTGTAGTTTTCAATAACCCCGGTGGATTCATTATGAAGTATTTTTTCGCATCTTCTATAGTTTTGTGAGGCTTAAAAAACTTGCAGAAGAGGCAGCAACAACATAAACCTAAAAGTAAAAATCTTTGTTTTAGCAAACAGAATTCTCTTTTCTGAAACCTTATTAGAAAACATTCACACTACATTTACGTAAGCGTAATGATCGACCCGTATAATCTACACAGAAGTAATTCGATCAATAGGAATATTAGGGCGTACCGATAATAGGGACAGACAACCGACACGTAATCCGAATGCTTATGGGCGGAAACACACCTTTGCGCTTTTGCTGTGATTTTTTCTACTATTACTTGTTAAGATTATTTTTCGGTAAGATTGGACGAATCCACGTTGATCTATGTCTAACTAATACATATTGCTTTATTTACCTCGAGTACACCATAATGGGATTGCTAATAACAAGTATATCAGGAACCATAATCTTAGTACTCTCCACAGTCTGCTTACGAATACAAAAAATGGTTGCTTCCGATTGTAGAAATCTAGAAATAGGCATTTGATCGCTTTTAGACCCATATCTTCATGTGAGCACTTCTTGTTTTGCATGTCCACCAATTTTCGTATCGTGCTTTTAATATTGGAGTCTGTAATATCTGTAAAAAGATACATTTTTCCCATAAAGGTGCTCCCACACTGCTGTTAGAAAATGTTAACTAATGTTAGTAAACATTTGTTTACAAACATTTGAACACAAATGTTATAAATGTTTTCATGTTAGACAAACATTTATGAACAAAATAAAACATTTGTTATGGCAAAAATGTTAACTAATGTTAGTAAACATTTGTTTACAAACATTTGAACACAAATGTTATAAAATGTTTTCATGTTAGACAAACATTTATGAACAAAATAAAACATTTGTTATGACACTATATTTTTCTCTAGTTTTTAGCGTTTGGTGCATCCAATAAGAGCGCCTTTCCTTTTTTTTTAAATAAAAAATAAAAGCTATTCCATTGAACAAATCTTCTTCCATTTTCATGTAGACACCTCAGAACGCAAAACCAAACTGTGAGCCAAAAATGTTATAAAATGTTAGTAAACATTTTCCGTCAGTGTAGGAGCACTTGTAACATCTTACATTTTCTAAGAAAATGTAACAATTTATAACATTTGTTAGTAAATGTTATAGTGTTAGAAAGTGTTTGTAAACATTTTCTAACAGCAGTGCGGGAGCACCTTAAAAGTAACGGCATTGGTACAAAATATTCAGATACTACATCTACCATTTCCAAGTTTCTAATCTAATAAGTTAATAACGTAATAAAGAGTATACCCACTTTTGTAATTTACTCGATAAGTAGCATTCGACATAGTCTCGTTTAAAATTTCATCATAATACTCATCCAGTAGGTATTCATAATCATAATCGTCCATATAATCAGTTTCGATGTACAATACTCTCTTTCGGGGTGAATGACTGGCAAGCTAAAACAATAGTGCGATTACAATTCTGCTGTTGACTCATTCGTAAACAGTTGTCTGGGACACGCGTGTACTTATATGTATGAGTCTTCTTTATCTTTGCGATATGATTTTGTAGGTAAAATTTAAATCATCCTGTAATAAAAATAAATAGTCATCTAATAATTTAAAAACAAGCTCAAATACCTATCTAGTTTCGAGATTATAATGAAAAATGTTTTCGATTTCGGTTAAATTCTTACAAAAGGATACTATCACTCAAACTTATATTGAAACTAATTAGTTACATTCATTACTGCTTATATGAAAACTAATTAGTTACATTAAACACTAGTTAATATTCATAGGTGTATAGGTTTTTGCGTTATTATCATCTTAGCAAAATGTTCTTAACCACCTACCATTTCGTTATTATTTTTCCTACCATTCAAACTTTTGTTAATATATTTCTTGCTGTAACGTTTTGAGCTCGCATCGTCGCCTGTCCTGTAATATAAAAATATGAGTTGGATTCTTACTATTAGATTTCACGGAAAATGTCTGGTGGACTTTAGCAGTGCAATAGTCATCAACTAAGCATTTATCTGCGGGCAAAGTTCCCTCTCGCAAACATAGTTATCTTGAAATGGGTCGCGTCTAATTTATAAGTTGGAATTAACTTATTACCATATTTTAGCATGAATAGTACCAGCCAACCGATTCAAAAAGTTAATATCTCAAGTTTTCGCAAATTCATATTGGCGGGAAAATTACTATCTAATGAATAAAAATGCCTACCGGTAAAAGAAGAATAAAATGAAGAATACCTGTTAACATTTTGATGAATGCTTACAAACCTTTCGGACTCCCTTAATATGTTTCTTTTAAATCTTATATCTCCCATACCATTATTACTATACGAGGTTTTTAATACCCCACTACTAATGACTACTAGTTTCATTGTCCATATTATTATGTAAATTATCATCTAATGCCACAAAACATTTTTAAACTGTTTTTCCGAGCTATTTTGTTGATAAAATAATAATTTAGAACAATGTTTTTATCAACAAAGTTACTTATGTCATAATGACAAAATGCTAGAATTGTCAATTAACGCCAAACCCCAAGATATTATAAAAGAAGGCCACCACCAAATCATAGTTAAATATTTAAAAGTTTTCGCACAGGCACTGTTGCGTTGGAATCTTGAAAAGTTGAAATCATCTGCGTTGATATATTTCAGTGGAATACGTGTCTAATTTTTTCGATATTATCCTACTACTTAACCGAATTATTAAATTTGCTACCAGTAACAAAGCTGTTGTTTCTCTTTTAGATGTTCGACCTGGCTGACTCTGAAATCGCGACCGAAGTTACATTCACAGAGCAGTTAAGACACCTTGTAGCTAAGATTAAAAACATAATATATTATAGAGACGACACGCGCTATCCTACTAAAGAACTATCGGCGTTGTCAGTGGTGTCCACTGAAGTTATGGGGCTCGTAGAGGGATTTTTAGCATCAAACAGAGCTCCCAACTCTTTCGATATAATAGAACTCGCTACCCGACACCCACATTTGCAACTGTATAATCACCAAAACGCACCTTTTATAAATGCCGTTGATATTCTACTCAGTAGCGGTCTCAACAGAGAAATAACTTACGGCCTAATTAACGTTGTAGAAAGAAAACTTGCAGAAGTGAGAAGCTCAACAGATGTCTCTGCAGTCAAGAAAAATAACTACATTCGCTTTGTCGAGGATATAGCGAGCGTCACCTTCGAAATATTTGGTGCCACAGAGAAATCGTTCAATTTCGTTGATAATATTTGCGGATTGATCACCGACTGCAGAATACCTATCAAACACAAAGAGTTCTGCAAGTTGAATCAGTTATCTAAAGAGCTGAGGCAATCATGTGATGACTTGGCTGTCGTTGTTAACTCAAGAGAATCAACAGAGCTGGATCAAAATTTATTACAGAAGTATCATCAAATCTATATGAACGTCGTAGCGGCGTCCGACAAAGATTTATGTAACGTTGGGGACGTATCGCGACAAGGAAACAGAAAAACTAGGATTCCCTACTTACGAATGTGTTACATGTACTGCAAAACTGTGTCACAGTTGGAGCTAGAAGAGAACCGCTCCACCGAAGCCGCGACCGATGCGCCCTATTTTTCTGTACTAGACAGACAGCTCCATGATATATTCGGAAACATGATTAATAACAAAGAAATACCAGTCACTAACTTGGAGCCGATTTGCAAGAAACTAAATGTCAATCTCATACCAAAACTTATTTTGAACTTCTGTCCATCCATTACGCTGACCGGGCCTCATAAAGAAGCCAGCGAAGTCAACTTCAACAGCCTTCTTCAGGCTGTTTATGATTTCAAAAATCCGGAAGAGAATCTGTTTATAGATCCAATAGCAAATTTTGCTCCGTTGCCGCGGTCGCCTGATCCTCAATGTCTCACTTACGTTGTGCTCCATAACTGGGTGTTGGCACACATAATAAAAAAGATTCACACCTCCCCTAATGAGAACACACTGCAACAGAGTATGGACGCGCGAACCAAAGCCTTAAATAACTACATGGAGCTAGACAGATTCAATTGTACCAAGGTGTTATTCGGTGGCAACAAATACTTGGCATCCCTGCACACCGCTATTGATTTGGACAAGCTGTTTGTGTATATGCCGCAACTGATAAGTTCTGGCAAAATCTTGAAATGTCTAAATATTATAGATTCTCTATCCGAGAGGCAGCAGATGTGCAGTGCAAACCTGATGAACTTGAGGGACTTGATATTGTTCAAGCTGGCGACCAATCCGAAGATCAGCAACAACTGGAAGTATTGCCAATACCTTAAATGTCCTGAGCTGAAAGTGGATCTGATCTTGAACAATTTGTGCAGTTGGCCCGCTGAAGGCGCGATAGAGGTGTTGGATTACCTAAGGTTTCTTTTAAACCAGGAACTATTGGAGGACGGATTGTACGAGAAATGCACTGATTGGATGATCAAAATACCCTTATATGATCAGGTAACTGATAATTACCTGATTGATTTAATTTATTGATTGATTTAAGTGAAATGAATTCTGAATGAAACTGTTTTCAGAGTTTTCTAAAAAAAGTTATTATTTCAGATCTCATCTATAATGGGCGTCAACCATTGGTATGATATTTATGAAAAGTCTGTTGAGAACCCCGAAAATGTTATTGAAGTTTTACTAGATAGCCAACAGGTAATACATAATTATTTTCGTTTTTACATAAATACATTCTACATAACAATAAAGAAACCCATATAAATCTTATGTTTTGTAGTTCAAGCTGTGTCTGGAATGGGCGGACGTCCACGAGGTATCAGAAAACATGAAGAATTTGATTATAATGAACCTATTGCGTCAACTTTTTGAATACACCAACCAAGCCACGCCGGACTTCATCAGCGAACTCCTGGCGCGGCTGCCAATGAACCAGGCCATGGATCTGATCCAAGAGGAGATGTCCAAAGTCAGAAACGTCGAAATTCTCCAGGTCTGCATCGATTTCATATCGGAGAACTCATTCGACTGGAAATCATTCGAAAACATCAAAATTGGATTGCAAATAATGGTGGAAATCGACGTGAACATGCGACACATGTTTTGGGACCTGATAGAGAAGCCTTTGCTGATGATCGAGCAGTTCTTGATGAATGCGAAACTAGATATGCTGGCGAATATAATAAATAAGATATCGCCGAATTTGAAGAAGGATCCAAGCGGCGACAATTTGTATTACAACATAAAGACGATCGAGAGTTTAGTGATATCTCGGAACGCGGTGGACGCGCTGTTGCGGTTTTACGCGGAGAAGGCGTTGGATATGAAAAATCCTCGGAACGTTTGTGCTGCGCCGCCGAAGCCGTCTAATGATTCGTTGCTGCAGTCGATAGATTCGATCAACATCGAAGCGGCGTCGCGGCCGTTTGTGATGCCGGAGCAGGTAATCAATAATCATAAAATCTTTATTGCATATAAATTGCACTTGTAAAAAGACAACTGTGAACCTGTGACAGACGAGGAATTGAACCCCGTGTCTTACGCTATCCGGGCGTATGCCTATACCACTCGGCCACCGTCAAATTAACAAGCCTGTTGAATTTTGCAAGTGCTTTTTAACGCGTAGGCGTATCTTTATTGCAGATCACAGGTAAAGTTAAGGTTGTATAGAAGTAAAGTTTCAGAACTGACCATGTCCTGCTTCTAGCTAGCTAGGGCTAAATGTAAGAAGTAACTATTTTTAAACTTGAGAGTAACTTGTAAAGTATACTTTTGTCATTGTACGCCCTATCTTGAGGCAGGTGAATATAATGAATAGACAGGATTACAATCAGGGCCGATTTTTTAAACATCAAATAATAAATAACATTTTCATAATTGACAATGTATCCCTCAATCAATGTACATTAAATAAAGTCAGTCTGAAGCTGTCTTTCTCAAAATAATTTATTTATTGCACTAACAAAAGGAAGTACAAACAGCGGTATTAATGCTTTAAAACATTTTCAAGCAATCAACCATTGGATGAGGCAGAAACAGTTTTCTGCCATTAGTAGTACAGTACAGTAACATTTTTCTTTTAAATATTCATTCGGTTTAAATATATATAATATCATTTAGACTTAAATAATAATTGCTTTTAATTTCGCAGGTGCCGAGCAAGGAGCAGTGGGTGGAGGACTACGCGGCGGACCGCTGCATGCTGTGCCGCACGTCTATATTCTCTATGATCATCCGCCGACACCACTGCCGCCGGTGCGGGAGGCTCGTGTGTCACGCCTGCTCGAGGAGTCGCATGCAGGTGATAAATGGCCTTGTGCTTCTTAAAGTAAAACATGAAAATTAAACAATAAGTAAATAGGTAAACTATGCTCGAAAGCCATTTCTAGGATTTAAATGTTGCAGATAATATCAGATCTATGATGGACAACAGCACTTCAATGTTAACACTTTTGTTTCTTATGCATTTGTAATAAGGTTTCGTTTTCGACAAAAATACCATTAATGTATCAATAGTAGACAGATTTTTATAAATTAAGTTTTTCTATAAAAATAAAAACGTAAAATATTGTTATTGGTATAATATTTTTCAGCAGGTCACATAGTAGATAAACTCATATGTATTTAGATATCAAGCTATTTATTTGACTATAAATTGGAATATTCATAAAAATAAAGTAATTACGTAATAAAAACATCTTTCAGGTGCCATCGTATCCCAGCGGCGTGAAATTCCGCGTTTGCGACGATTGTTTCACTCAAACTATGAGCAAAAAAGCCAGCTCGGACTCCGACAATCTGATGCTTAGCAGTAACTCAGATTCCGCAGCCAGCGGCACCACTTGTATGGACTGGTGCCTGTCTACTAACGCGGGGAGAAACGAAGCTGTCAGAGCGGAGTTCAGTTATGAGTTCACGCCGAATGTTACTCTCTGTCTCACCATCATGAAGATGCATTCAATCAACTTGGATTATCCGAGGTGGGATTGTTATTCGGTATTTTGTTTTAAGTTGTGTATGTTAACTAACGCAGGAAGCTGTTAGGGCGGGATTTAGCTCCGAGTTCACACCGAATTTTATGTTTTGTTTATCTTCTGATGAACTCAATCAAATTGGATTATTTTTGTTATATTTAGCATATCTTATTGAGTAGTGTTTGTCAACAAACGCGGGGAGAAACAAAGAGTTCAATCATGATTGACTCCAAATGTTACGCTGTGTCTTGCCATCCTAAAGATTAACTTGGATTACCCGAGGTATGTTTGTAGATGCAAGCGTTTTCCAATAAGATCAATAACGCCTAATTATGGATAGTTGTCCATGTTAATGGATATGAATCGACATACAAATCACCATTATTTCTCCGTTAGTAGTAACTTTGACTGTCGCCAACCGCCTAATGCGAGCCTTTCGAAATGTTTTGTTTTTCAAATCTTTTCAAAATAACAGGGCTTCATGTAATAACCTAATATTAATCCAGCCTTTTCGACTCCAGTAGTCTAGTCTTCCATGTATTTTGATGTTTTTTGTCTCTGTCGTATAAAAGTATTTTCTTTCTATCTTTAATGAAATAAATCAATTTCCAGATTCCTGCTAGACCGCAGCGACGAGGTGGCGCGCGAGTTGTCCGGCGGCGGCGACGCGCGCCTGCTGGTGCGCGCGCGCCGCTGGCTGCTGCTCGCCGCCGCGGAGCTGTACTCGCGCACGCCGCACGAGAAGAGGTATCGAGTAGTTGTAGTCCATCCGTTGTAGGATAGCAGGGGTATATGTATACTGCGAAATTGAGACCTCGCCTGCGGTACAAAAGGGTGCGGGGGGAGACGAAAGCGCGATTAGTGAGCGGCGCGGGCGGGTGTTTCCGCGCCGCCCGCACTCCACGCGTGACCCGTTATCACCTCCGCCCGCGCCCCGCCGCCCGAAATGAAATGAAAACTCGAATTAAACGGGGCCGGGGCGGGACGGGGCTGGGGGCGAAACGAAGTTCGCTGGGACCACTAGTTATATATAAAAGTTTTTATGGGAGACGCCCCCGTCAAATCGTTATCTATCTATTCGTAACACAAGCAAAAAAATCCTTATTTCCAAATCAGTCAATCGGTGTGTTGTCTGGCGCATTTTTATTTATTAACATTAATTTGTTTAATATCGTCAGCGCCAGCGGCAGCCTGGGCCGGCTGGCGGAGACGGGCGCGGCGCACGCGGCGCGCTGCCTCGCGCACGCGGACGCCATGGCCACGCTCGTCAGGCACCAGGCGCACCACCTCGTCCCGCAGCAGGGCGCGCACCCCAGTCAGTGTACCACACACTTTATTCACTAAGGCAAAGGTTACACCTTCAGTCTGGCACCAGTCTAGCACGGCTAGCTGAAAAAGCACGGTGTATACCGTGCTTTTTAACCGTCTTACAGCCGAAACTCACGTTATGTAACAATCTTAATAAACCTCTAGGACGTGTTATTTTTTATTACACTCCACATAATTTTTGTGTTAAAAATATCTAATGGTAATGTTACGTAATGTATCATCCTGGTAATAATGTTTACTTTTTTAACGATCAAGAAGCGTAGCGTGCTTTGGCGGGGCCCTGTATAAAAATTTGTTTTGGGGCCCTCAGGAAGGGTAAAGATTTCTCACAAAAGAAAAAAAAAGGTTTGCATATATTTGTAACAGTATTTGTAAAAAAACGTTTGTATTGTATTACAATGTAATGCACAATTAAATATAACGCATCAATAAACACTGTTCTCCATGGTTTATCATCGTATCGTATGTACATCGATTATTGTGGGATTCCCCCGTTGAAGTAAATGACTTAAACGGGGAAATCCCGCAGCCCGCGATAACTGATGTAGGGCGTTGCCAACTTTTGAACGCACGCTTTACGCGGGAAAAAAGAAATCGCTTTTTGTGACTTTTGTCATTTCTGAAAAAAAAAAATTGGGTGAAAAGCTTTTAATAATTTTTGCTTACGCACGTTGGAGGCCCCCGTGGCGCGGGGGGCCCGTATAATTGATACGGCAGATACGGCGGTAGCTACGCCCCTTACGGCGGCAAGGTCAAGGAATGCATCATGCATTCCTTGACCTTGCCGCCTCCACGCGTGCCGCACCATTAGCCAGTCTTAGATTGTTCACCTGGACCTTTACCCAATAATGCGCTAGCGCAATCCTTTGTGACGACCACCGCCTCCTTCCTCTCACCCCTTTCTCTAAAAAAACATATCCGTGCGTAAAAGTAGGTCAGTAGTGCTAGACCGTCGAATGAATAACCCGCGCGGAGTGCTCGTTACAGAATGATTCGTACTAAATTGTACTGATTTGTTTTTAAATTTCTTATTCTTTGAAATCTTAATAATAACCGAGTTTAATTTTTACGAATGACATGTAGTTATTGGATACTTTAAGTAGCCTTCGGCTGTAAGACGGTCATAAAAGCACCGTGTAGACTAGCACTGGAATAGTCAATTTACACACGACCTAATTTTTATCTATTTGTCAGCCCGTTAAGTCACACGATCATTCTGACTAGACTGATGCTAGCTAGTATGATGATGTAACCGTTGCCTATCACACACACATCTCACATTTTCACACGTCATGCCCGTAGACTGATTACATTATTATCAATAAAACTTATACACTTCCGTTTCCGCCGCTCATCACGAGGCACGACCAGCCACGACCCATCGATTGACATAGGTCGTGGGCTCCCGTGAGCGTTTGAGCGTCACTACGACCATGGAACGCCAAAGTAGGCCTTCGCGGGCGTGGCGGTCGTTGCGAACATTAAGTGGAACGCAGTCGTAATATGCCCACAAAAAGGACTTAACGTTTTCACCTTTTTCATTCGGATTTTATTCACAGTATGCTAACACTGATTAACGGAGTTTATTCTTGTTGCAGGCCAAATAGTTCGGTCCCTACTCGAAGCCGAAAAATGGGAGTTGGCTCTTGAAATAGCAACCAAGTCGGGGCTCCCCCGTAACAGCGTCCTAGCTGCGTGGGGCAAGGCTTGTCTGAAGGCAGGTTGCTTTAAACAAGCGCGAGAGAAGTTCGCGCACTGCTTCAAGAGCGCCGTCAACGTGTGCGTAGAGGTAAGAGATACTTATGTGAAGTCGTCTAGATATTGTCATATAGCTATTATGAAACATTGTAACAGCGTCTATGCTGTGTGGGGTGAGGCATGTCTAAATACCGACTGTTTCAAGCCAGTCCGACAGAAATTCACGCATTGCTTTAAGAGCGCCGTCAGTGTGTGCATAAAGGTAAAAGACATGAGGTTGTCTATATAAGGTGATGTATTTAATAAGATATATTATAATACAGCGTCTACATAGTATGATATTGCCCTTAAATAACGTCGTAAAAGCGTTCTGGCTGCGAGAGGGAAAGCATGTCTGAAGGCAGGCTGCTCTAATCAAGCGCGAGAGAAGTTTGCGCACTGCTTCAAGAGCGCCGTCAACGTGTGCGTAGAGGTAAGAGATATAAGGTCTTTTTCATAATGTGATATAGCTAATATTAGGCGCAGTGTATTGACTGTGTTCTACGCGCGGCTGTAGCGCATCTACTAGCCGCACTACAGCCGCTGTAATATGAAGGGATTCGCTGTGCAGCGCTACAGTCACGCGATTAAAAAGCGTATAAGTGAAAGCACCCTTAGTGAGGTCATCGAATCGAAGATATGAGGAATAGTTCCGTTGATTTTGCTGCTCGCTTACAGAATTGAAGTTACAATGAGATGACTAAATTAAAAAAGTATCGTCGACGACGCGTTTGGTGTATAGGTTAGCGCTCCTGACTATTACGCCGGCCGTCACGGCTTCGAATCTCGCAGGGGGCAAATG